>JARQOC010000006.1:210687860-210845360 GCA_033576535.1 Allobates femoralis
TGTATCTTTTTCTATCTATCTATCTATCTATCTATCTATCTATTTCTATCTATCTATCTATCTATCTATCTATTTCTCTCTATTTTATATCTATCTATCTATATCTATCTATTTATCTATGTATCTATTTCTATCTATCTATCTATCTATATCTATCTATCTATTTGTTTTGATCTATCTATCTATCTATCTATCTATTATATATATCTATGTATCTTTTTCTATCTATCTATCTATCTATCTATATCTATCTATCTATTTGTTTTGATCTATCTATCTATCTATCTATCTATCTATATATCTATGTATCTTTTTCTATCTATCTATCTATCTATCTATCTATCTATCTATCTATCTATCGATGTATCTTTTTCTATCTATCTATCTATCATTATCTATCTATATATCTATCTATATATCTATGTATCTTTTTCTATCTATCTATCTATCTATCTATCTATCTATCTATCTATATATCGATGTATCTTTTTCTATCTATCTATCTATCTATTTCTATCTATCTATGTATCTTTTTCTATCTATCTATCACATTCTAGAATCCCGATGCAATCGCATCGGGCTCACAGCTAGTATAATATAATGGCCCCGATTGTTAAAAGAAACATGAATAAAAATGTCCAACTCTCCTCATTCTCATTCTCCCATTGCACTGAGGGGTTAGAGCTCAGACACAGAGAGAGAATGATAAATCTGGGATACTAATATAGTTAAAAGTGCAAATCCAGGGGAGGGTGGATTGGGGGTGCAGGGGTGGGGGTGGCTGCCACCAGTGCTGACATTGTGCCTGCCTGACTATTGTGCCCCTTAGCGGCCATTTGATCTGCTGCTATTAGTAGTATGCCACTGTATCGTGGCATTGGAGAAAATTATAACTCAATTAGCAACTTGCCATTGACACCATTACTGTGTTAATGTTGATGTCCCAAGTCTCCATATTGTACAGTATATACAGAAATGACATAATATTAGGGCTATTTAATTACTGCAGGTATACAAACATACTTCGGCTTCATTGTAGTTGTTAGGAGAAGTGAAAAGTTGGTAGACACATTTTGTTTTATCTGGACATGCAGCATCTTCAACTTTTACAGTAAAATCTGGTCTATTGTAGTCACTCTTTGGCCCAGAGACAAATCTTCATCAGATCCATTCTCATCATTGTATTCTTCAAATGATTTCTGAAATTTATCAGCAACTTTAATCATCTGATTGCTTTCCTGATCATATTCTCCTGAAAACAATAACAATAAAAATTCATTTATAAAGAACACTAGGCTCATTAGGCTCACCTGGTGAGGTGGGGCCTGCTCCTGCTAAGGGGAGTAAAGCACCTTGCTGCAACATCATCTATCCCCTAGGGGTCCACTATACCATCCCTGGCTGGACACCTCAGCTGGTGTCACGAACTATCTATAAACATTTTCCTCCCCTGTAAATAACCTCCTTTCAATGTGTGGTCAGGGTCATGGTTCTGGGCAAATGTCACTATGATGTAGAAACTGCCAGTCCGGCTACCGAATACACCGGCCCTTGTGACCAACACAACAGCAGTATTAATTGGATACAACTGGTGATAATATAAGTAAATAGCTTGGATATTTTGGCAACAGTACTCAATGTCAATCAGCTGCTGTAAATATTGGGTTTTAAAGCATATGAAATAAACAAAAAATAATGTGATTTAAATATCATATTGACCATGCATAAATAGTGTACCTTGTACAACCCTGATTTTGAAGCTTCGTTGAGATAAGCGTATAATAGGGAAGTGTGCTGTCCAAGTAAAAATCAGACAGCAGTGTGACCAATGTAAATTAAGTGGGCTGTAGAGATGACTGAGCGTCTGTGTAAAAAAAATCACAGCATGCACTTTTCGGCAGATCTGTATTGCATGTAATTTTCATACATTTATTGCCATTATTAACCTAAAAAGAAAACTGTACATCAACATGAACATATTAAAATGTTGATGCATAAAAAAGGGGGTCACACAAACTTAAAGCGAACCTGTCACCCCCTGTGGACATCAAAAGCTATAATAGCCACCTTCTGCAGCACTAAGGCTGCATTCAGGGAAGGTGGCTATATGCTTTTGATGCCCTATATTCAGTCAAATATGAAGTTATATAAAGGCTTACACTTAAGAAGACCTAAGACCGGGAGGCGGGGTTTCGCGCTCCTCCGACCCGCCTCCTCTTGTCAATCATTCAGGTCGCCTGCTGCTGCCTCCCCTCACAGTCATTCATGAACGCGCGCCTCCGTTCTCCTCTATGGCGCCGCGCATGCGCTGTGCACCGGGTGTCCAGGAAGTCGTCGGGCTGCGAGGCCATTTCGAGTCGCTGGCCAAGTTAGCGATTTACCGCTCATGTAGCGCAAGCAATGGCCACGAGGCCATTGCGAATCGCTGCCTGAGCCGCCGCACCTGCCGCAAGTCCCCCTATACTTTCTATGGGGATTACCGCAACCGCGCCGCAAGTGTAACGGTTATGCGGCAAACGCGGCAGATGCGGTTACACTTGCGGCGCGGTTGCGGTAATCCCCATAGAAAGTATAGGGAGACTTGCGGCAGGTGCGGCAAGTGCGGTTTTGCACTTGCGGCAAGTGCGGCCGCGAAAAAAATCGCAGTCAGCCGCGGTTTTTTTTCGCGGCCGCACCTGCCGCAAGTGCAAAACCGCATTTGCAGCACCTGCCGCAAGTCCCCCTATACTTTCTATGGGGATTACCGCAACCGCACCGCAAGTGTAACGGTTATGCGGCAAACGCGGCAGATGCAGTTACACTTGTGGCGCGGTTGCGGTAATCCCCATAGAAAGTATAGGGGGACTTGCGGCAGGTGCGGCAAGTGCGGTTTTGCACTTGCGGCAAGTGCGGCCGCGAAAATCTTAAAAAAAATTTAAAAATATTCTAGACACCCGATGCATTTGCATCGGGCTCACAGCTAGTGTCTTTATAATTTTTTACTTGCTCCCCTGCCAAGGAGCTGTGGTATGATCAGACCATGTCCCTGTACAGTCAGACACATCCATTACACAGTACATAGCAGGGACACATATATAGGATTATCTCAGCACAGGAGATGTGGTATGATCAGACCATGTTACTGCACAGTCAGACACGCCCATTACACAGTACATAGCAGGGACACATTATTATTATTATTATTATTATTTATTTATATAGCGCCATTAGGTTCCATGGCGCTTCACATGAGGATAGGGGAGACAAGCACAATTACAGTAACTCTAGACAATCAAGACATATAGGTACAGGAGGGGACCCTGTCCACAAGGGCTCACAGTCTGCGAGGGGCAGGTGGGGATACAGTAGGCTGGGGGAGTGTCAGTTACGGGGTGGTCGCCTGGGTCATATATAAGATTATCTAAGCACAGGAGCTGTGGTATGATCAGACCATGTCCCTGTACAGTCAGACACGGCCATTACACAGTACATTGCAGGACACATATATAAGATTATCTCAGCACAGTAGATGTGGTATGATCAGACCATGTCCCTGTACGGACAGACACATCCATTACACAGTACATAGCATGGTCACATATATAAGACTAGAAATAGGTCTGATGCTATCGCATCGGGAGTGCGGAGACATGAACAGGTGCACTAGAAATATCCGCTGAAAAGTACAGTCCTCTCTCCAGAAAGTACGCTGTTGTTGCAGGATTTATATGGTGGCTCACTGGTTAACACTATATGGTGGCTCACTGGTTAACACTATATGGTGGCTCACTGGTTAGCACAGTATATAGTGGGTCAGTGGTTAGCACTGTATGGTGGCTCAGTGGTTAGCACTGTATGGTGGCTTAGTGGTTAGCATTGTATACGGTGGCTCAGTGGTTAGCACATTATTTGGTGGCTCAGTGGTTAGCACTGTACACGGTGACTCAATGGTTAGCACTGTATACTGTGGCTCAGTGATTAGAACTTTATACGGTGGATCAGTGGTTGGCACTGTATACGGTCGCTCAGTGGTTGGCACTGTATACGGTGGCTCAGTGGTTGGCACTGTATACGGTGGCTCAGTGGTTGGCACTGTATACGGTGGCTCAGTGGTTAGCACTGTATGGTGGCTCATTGGTTAGCACATTGGGGGGCGAGAGATAGCAGAGCAGGGTGGGGGGCAGTGTAGAGCGAGGGAGAGCAGAGCAGGGGACAGCGCGGCTGAGCGGAAAGACAGCGCGAGGTGACAGCGCAGCGGCGCGGGGTGACAGTGCGGCGGGGCAGAGCAAGAAGAACAGAGCGGGGGTGAGTGGGGTAAAGCAGGGGAGAAAGTGGCAGAGTGAGGGAGGGCAGAGCAAAGCGAGGGAGAGCGGAGCAGGGGTGAGTGGGGCAGAGCGGATGCACAGCGCAGCAGAGCAAGAAGAACAGAGCGGGGGTGAGTGGGGCAGAGCAGAGGGACATTTGCAGTAGAGTGAGGGGACAATGGAGCAGAGTGGGGGGCGAGAGGGGCAGAGCAAGGGAGAGCGGAGCAAAGTGAGGGAGAGCAGAGCAGAGGTGAGCGAGGGGACAGCGCAGCAGAGCGGGGGGACAGCGCAGCAGAGCAAAGAGTGCAGAGAGCAGGGGAGAGTGGAAAAGAGCAGGAGTGAGCGGGGGATCAACCGCAGCAAAGCAGAGCAAAGCGAGGGAGAGCAGAGCAGGGGTGAGCAGGGGGACAGCCGCAGTAGAGCAAGGGGACAATGGAGCAGAGCAGGGGTGAGTGGAGGGGGGGGGCAGTGGAGCAGACTGGGGGAGAGTGAGGAAGAGCAGGGGTGAGCGGATGGACAGCGCAGCAGAGCGGGGGAGAGAGGGGCAGAGCGTCGGAGCAGAGAGTTAGGGCAGTGGAGCATTGTGGCGGGGCAGTGGAGCAAAGAGGGGGGGGCAGTGGAGCAGAGAGGGGCCAGTACAGGAGAGTGGGGTGCAGTGGAGCGAGCAGAGGCAGTGGAGCATTGTGGGGGGGCAGTGGAGCAGGGCAGGGGGGCAGTGGAGCATTGTAGGGGGCAGTGGAGCAGAGGGGGCAGTGGAGCAGCAGAAGGGGGCAATGGAGCAGAGGAAGGGGGCAGTAGAGGTGATGGAGGTGAGTACAGTGTGGGTGACAACCGGGAGTGCGGTGCTTACCATACTTTGAGGGGTGTCCTAATATGACGGTCTGCGCACTTACTGGGCGGCGCAGTGGATTGTGATTGCGCGACATCCAAGATGGCGTGCGGAAAGTCTCGCAAGACTTCCCGGCCGCCATCTTGGATCTCGCGAGACGGTGGCTGGGAAGTTTCGCGAGACTTCCCGGCCGCCATCTTGGATCTCGCGAGATCCAACATGGCGGATCATCGTCGAGGATGGATGTGGCCGGGCCGGACGGGGCGGATCCAACATGACGTCGGCTTCGCGGAGAAGATGGGATGTCTGCGGAGGAGAAGATCGGATGTCGGCGGCGGCGTGCAGGAGATAATCGGATGTCGGCGGCGTGTTAGCGGGACGGGTGTCGGTGAGTATAGATGTCAATGTGAGAGTGCATGGGGGTAGGAGTGTGAGACTGTACAGAGAGGTGGGGTATATGAAGTGGCCGGAGGATCGCGTGTGTGTGGAGGTGGAGAAAGAGAGGGTGGGTGTGGTGAGAGGTGTGATGGTGTGTCAGTGGAGAGTGTGGGGCAGAGCAGAGGCTTCCGATTGCGGTAGTGGGGCTTTGAATGCCCCGCTACTGCCAAAGGTCGGCCGTCTTGGGTCACCCATGACGGGTGTACAGCCAGCTTCTGTCACGGACGTGACGTAGCGATACCGTTACATAGTGACGGAAGTTGGCTTATGGCTTTTATTATAATAGATAGATAGAATACATACAGCAGTACCGATGCGCAGAGGTGCCAGTGTGCAGCGGTGCCAGAGTCCAGGAGGAGACAGCAGTCGGGTGCGGTCAGGAGGAGGCTGGGGGACAGTGGCCGGGTGTGGGCAGGAGGGATTCGGGGAACAGCGGCCATGTGCGGGCAGGAGGGGGCCGAGGAAGAGCAGCTGGGTGCATGCAGGAGGTGGCCGGGGGACAGTAGCCAGATGCGGGCAGGAGGGAGCCAGGGAGACAGCGACTGGGTGTGGGTAGTAGGGGGCGGAGGGGGCCCTCCTGGCCGCACCCGGCCGCTGTTCCCCGACCCTCTCCTACCCGAAGCAGAGTGCTTAGCAAAATATACGGCGAGTCAGTGGTTAGTAGAGTTTACGGCGGCTCAGTGGTTAACAGAGTATATGGTGGCTCAGTGGTTAGCAGAGTATACAGGGGCTCATTGGTTAGCACTGTATACGGAGCCTCAGTGGTTAGCACTCTATGGTGGCTCAGTGGTTGGCACTGTATATGGTGGCTCAATAATTAGAGCAGTAATGTGTGCTCAGTGATTAGCACTGTATACGGTGACTCAGTGGTTAGCACTGTATACAGTGACTCGGTGATTAGCACTGTATGGTGCCTCAGTGGTTGGCACTGTATATGGTGGCTCAGTGGTTAGCACAGCATGGTGGCTCAGTGGTTAGCACAGTATCGTGGCTCAGTGGTTAGCACACCATGGTGGCTCAGTGGTTAGCACTGTATGGTGGCTCTGTGGTTAGCACAGCGCGGTGGCTCAGTGGTTAGCACTGTGTGGTGGCTTAGTGTTTAGCAAAGTATGGTGGCTCAGTGGTTAGCACAGTATACGGCCGCTCAGTGGTTAGCACTATACTATGGCTCAGTGGTTAGCACTGTACGGTGGCTCAGTGGTCAGCACTATACGGTGGCTCAGTGGTCAGCACTGTACGGTGGCTCAGTGGTCAGCGGAGGACGGAGGGCAGAGTGGTCAGCAGAGGACGGGGGGCTAGAGTGGTCAGCGGAGGACGGGGGGGCAGAGTGGTCAGCGGAGGATGGGGGGGGCAGAGTGGTCAGCGGAGGATGGGGACCAGAGTGGTCAGCGGAGGATGGGGGGGCAGAGTGGTCAGCGGAGGACGGGGACCAGAGTGGTCAGCGGAGGATGGGGGGGCAGACTTGTCAGCGGAGGTCGGGGGGCAGAGTGGTCAGCGAAGGACGGGGGGGCAGAGTAGTCAGCGGAGGACAGGGGGCAGAGTGGTCAGTGGAGGACGGGGGGCAGAGTGGTCAGCGAAGGATGGGGGGGCAGAGTGGTCAGAGGAGGACGGGGGGCAGAGTGGTCAGTGGAGGATGGGGGCAGAGTGGTCAGCGGAGGATGGGGGGGCAGAGTTGTTAGCGGAGGACGGGGGGACTGAGTTGTCAGCGGAGGATGGGGGGGCTGAGTGTTCAGCAGAGGACGGGGGGCAGAGTGGTCAGCGGAGGACGGGGGCAGAGTGGTCAGCAGAGGACGGAGGGCAGAGTGGTCAGCGGAGGACGGGGGGGGCAGAGTGGTCAGCGGAGCATGGGGGGGTAGAGTGGTCAGCGGAGGACGGGGGGCAGAGTGGTCAGCGGAGGACAGAGGGGCAGAGTGGTCAGCGGAGGATGGGGGGCAGAGTGTTCATCAGAGGACGGGGGGGCAGAGTGGTCAGCGCAGGACGGGGGGCAGAGTGGTCAGCGCAGGACGGGGGGACAGAGTGGTCAGCGGAGGATGGGGGACAGAGTGGTCAGCGGAGGACTGGGGGGCAGAGTGGTCAGTGGAGGATGGGGGGCAGAGTGGTCAGCGGAGGAAGGGGGGGGCAGAGTGGTCAGCAGAGGACGGGGGGGCAGAGTGGTCAGCAGAGGACAGGGGGGCAGAGTGGTCAGCGGAGGACGGGGGGGCAGAGTGGTCAGCGCGGGACGGGGGGGCAGAGTGGTCAGCGGAGGACGGAGGGGGCAGAGTGAACAGCGGAGACTGGGGGAAGCAGAGTGGTGAGTGGAGGCTGGGGGGAGGGGGAGCAGGGTAGTCAGCGGCAAAGTGGCGGCGACATACTTACTTTCCGGTCACCATCTTGGTTTCGGCCTGTCCGGGGTGGCGACATTAAAGATGGCGGTCGGGAAGTCTCACGAGGCGAGACTTCCTTGCTGCCATCTTGCATGTGGTCGCTCTGGACAGGGCGAAACCAAGATAGCGGGCGAGAAGTATTGCGAGATTTTCCGGCTGCCATCTTGGTTTCGCTTTGTACGGGGCGGCGACATGCAAGATGGCGGCTGGAGCGGCGAGAGGCAAGATGACGGGCAGGAAGATGGAGGTGTCGCAGAGAAGAGGATGGGGACGGGTGGTGAGCATAATGTGAGCGTGGAGGGGCAGAGCAGGGGCAGAGCAGCAGCTTATAATCGGTAGTGGGGCAGTGAAAGTCCTCGCTACCGACAAAGCGGCGGCCATATTGGTTAGGGTTTAAGCTAGCTTCTAAGCCAGCTTCTGTCGGATGTGACGTCATAAACGTTACATAGTTGGTTTAGGGGAATTATTATATAGGATTATCTCAGAACAGGAACTTTTTTTAACACATCCAGTTGTAGAATGTATAATTATTCCAAGATCTGTTGATTAAAATGGACCTTGTTCATGAGAAAACCCCTTTGAAAAACAGACAAATGAATGTCACGGATGACAAAATGGATGAAAATTGTCTGTGTTTTCTGGATGATATTTACACAAATTTTCATAGGCTTGTTTGACCCTGGTCTTAATGTGAGGCACAGTTTTGGTCTCTAATAATAAAATTATCTTAAAATTATATAGAGCAGGAAAGAATTCAAAGTTGAGTGAATAGGTAAACAAATAAAGGATTGAGCTTCTTTAGCTTGAAAAACCACTTACTAAATCACTGGGTGCTGCTGAATCTGAATGACATCTATTGTTTTTTAGTGTGAATAAAGGCCACGACACACACAGATAATTGTGCAGAGATTGGTCACAGATCTCTGGTTGTAGTGAAATCATGGCCACATTGTTACATTTGTACACAGCCACAAAATGGAACAATGTGTCCATGATTTCACTGTAACCAGAGATCTGTGACCAATATCTGAACAGATATCTGTGTGTGTAACTGGGCCCAAACTATCAACTGTGGCGAAAAAATGATTTTCTACAATGTCAATCTCAGACATCCAAGTTGTCTAATTCAAGTACATTTATGACATCAGCATTAAATATAATTAATATTATACTGAATGAGAGAGTAGATCTTTACGTGATAAGCATCAATTAATTGTACTACCATATCAGCTCACCAGATTCTTGCGCACAGGCCGTCCCACCAAAAGCAGCACTAGAAGCTTCCACATGTCTTCTAGATGTCTTCTCACAAATCTGATGGTCTTTTACAAGTTTCTGGTTTTCTCTTTTATAATTGCAATTGAGGAACTTAAGGTTCATTACTCCATATGTAATTGCTAAAATCAGATAAAATAGCATGTCAATGATTACTTAAGTTTAACGGTAAACAGATATGTAAAGTCAACATTCTTGGTATGTGGTTCATTAGAATTCTAAAAAATAATTAAAAGTAAAAATATGTTAAATGTGTTAAAAATTATTATAAAGCTAAATTTAAACTGATTATCTAAATGGGGGAGTCATCTGAAATGTTTATTAGGCTAGGCTAACACTTAGGAGCTTGCATCCGTTTGCAGGATGCTGTAAAGGCTCCGTTTTATTTCTTTGCCATTTTCATGGCATGTATCCTACTTGTTGCCTAAATTAACGGAGGAGTTAACTCATGGTGCATGTATGTGTTATGCGTTAATGCTTCCGTTAATGCATGCATTAAAGCATGGCACATACATGCACCATGCATTAACGCATGAATTGCCCATAGACTCCAATGTTACAAAGCGCATGTGTTTTTAAAAAAGCACCCAAAAAAGTTGCAGGCCACATATTTAGTGGACCTAGCAAAAACGCATAGCGTTAAAACGGATTGCACTTTTGCGATGCATTTTTTGCATCAGAGTCTATGGGTGCGTTAGCACATGCGTTTTTACACATTTGCACATGTAAAAAACGCAGGCTTTTGGCCGATGTATGACGCAAATGTGACCCTAACCTTACACATATGTAGAATATTCTAGGGATCTCTGAAATTGATTAGATACTCTGTTATTGGTAGATTTTAGAATGACGTTGAAGGTAACCACTTCCACAAGGAGCATTCTTTATTATTTTTATTATTTATTTATAGAGCCCCATTGATTCCATGGTGCTGTACATGAGAAAGGGATACATACAAACAAGTTAAAAATACAATGAACAAACTAACAGTGACAAACTGATACAGAGGGGAGAGGACCCTGCCCTTGTGGGCTTACATTCTACAGGGCAATGGGGAGGGAAACAGTAGGTTGGGCCTGCTTGGGAGGTGGTGGAGCGCCGGATCCAGCAGTGGTGAGGTGGCACCGTGTTCATTGCAGGCTGTAGGCTGTTCTGAAGAGATGGGGTTTGAGGTTCCGCTTGAAGGTTCCAAGTGTATGACTCGCCCCCAGGGTTGTAGGGTACTTAGAACCGGGCTGGTTCGGTTTTTCTCGGGACACGCACAGGGGCTGAGACCCGACTCTGTGGCCCTGTGGAGTTGCTAAAAATGCGGGGAAAATAATTTAAGGATAATGGATCATGATGCCACCCGCGGTATTCAGCTATTTGGGCCAACGCTGCTAGAGGGCACCACTGGGGATGATGGATGGGCAGCTATGGTGGTATCGCTCCCCACAGGTGGAGCGTATCCCCAGGACAACCAGGAAAGTCTATGGCGTTTGAAGGCCGTTGGGATGCAGGATGGAGGACGCAAAGTAACAGACAGACTCACGGTTGTTGGTTCCTCAGGTCCTTTACTGGTTGTGCAGGTACAAGCCGGGACACTGACAGGTGATGGTACAGGAATCCGGGCAACCTGGATGCAATTTGGGGTTCTTCTCACCCTACAAGGTCTGAGGCCTCCTTACTGCGTTAATAAATGAAGGATCAAGAAGGCTCAAAAGTTCATACAGTAAGTCCTGTAGGCACGTACGCTTAGTGGTTACCAATTTGCATATTTCTTTGAAGAAAAGGCGGCACTCACCAAATTAAAGCGGATGGTCCTTTTATCCATGGTTACATAGACAAACAAGGTGCAGGGAGGTGGCCACGGGGGACCGCCGGACAACGACGCCGTTTCGCGACTTTCTATCGCTTGTACGGGTCCAGATATGATATTTGATATCTGGACCCGTAGAAGCGATAGAAAGTCGCGAAACGGCGTCGTTGTCCGGCGGTCCCCCGTGGCCACCTCCCTGCACCTTGTTTGTCTATGTAACCATGGAATAAAAGGACCATCCACTTTAATTTGGTGAGTGCCGCCTTTTCTTCAAAGAAATTTGTTGTATGATCTGCTGCTCTGGCTGGGCACCACCAAAGGGGAATTTGCCTATTGGGAAGTGTCCCTGGAATTGATTGCTAGTACTGCTAAGTGCCCTGATTATCTTCTTTTGTCTATTTACCAATTTGCATAGTTATATGGAAAAACAACATAACATATTTACATTTTAACCTGGTTAAACTGTCAACTTATCTTACTAACAATCCTTGTAGTGTGCTGGGATCTGACCTCTATTACGACAGGTGGATCTACGTAGTACTGGTATTTCTGATGGTCTACTCTGATTCCTAGTGTTTTGCACTGGTGTAGTGGGTACACTAGTTACTATTATACGTGTGGGTATTAGTAGCAAGGAAAACAAAGAGAGAAAGTGCGCACAAAGGTTTTTTCATGCTGTCAATAATGCAAAAACAGGCTATACTGATATAGCACACAGAGGATAGAGCAACAGATGCAGGGTTATTGTGACAATAACAATTGTTGGTATACATAGGCTTGTTCAATACAACACAGTAACATGTATATGTCAAGTATGACAAATTACAGAGTAGCAAGATAGGGAATTGTACATCTGACGGAAGCCAACACATATATTTGTGTCAAATCTAATATATAAAGCTGAATGTGTGTGTGTGTGTGTGTATATGTACGGTATGTATATCCGGGTTTGGCATCTACACCGTCGCAACTACAGCCACAAAATTTTGCACAATCACACGTCTGGACCCTGAGATTGGCTATGTTGTGAGGCGAAATTTTAACCCCGCGCATTCCAATTCACCAAACAATTTTGCCCCTATCTACATAATGGGGAAAAAGTGACAGTTACCAGTTGACAGTTGTGAATGAGAGGGGCTTAAAGGGAACCTGTCAGGTGGTTTATGCTCCCCTAGCTATCATTGTCTGCAGCTGCAGCTTCATAATACTATTCTAATCATCCCTGTCTGAGCTCAGAGTGTAATGTGAAAGGTCAAAGAAAAGCATTTGAACATTTACATTTTCTTATGTAATGAAGCAGTCAGTTAATAGTTAACATTTCAGCCTTGTGCTAGAACATGTTGGGAGACCTGATGTGATGTCACAACCATGTGACTACAATAGGCAGAGCTAAGTTCTCATAGAACATAATATGTTTGCTGGCTGTGCTCCGCCCACTTTATGGGCACATGATCGTTACATCACACAGGTCCTTTAGCTATCCAAGTTAAAAGTGAGTTAACTATTATCCTGCCTGACAGTCCCCTGCTCCAAGGTGGGGACTGAAATGTAAGTGTATAAATGCTTTTTTTCACCTTTTACATTACACTCTGAGCTCAGACAGGGATGATTAGAATAGTATTATAAAGCTGCAGCTACAGACAGTGATAGCTGGGGAGGCATAAACCACCTGACAGGTTCCCTTTAATGATAGCGCCAAAGACTAACAGCACATACCAGCATATAGTCACTAAGGTGGGGCCCCAACATGACATATTCACCATGCACGGGGACATGTATACACACCACACGCACACAAAGAGTAACAGCCAGTGTATAGTCGCTAAGGTGCAGCCCCAACATTGGATACTCACCACGCACCCGAACAAACACACACACACCCCAAAGAGACACACACAACACAGATATCTATAAAAATGAGAATGCGCATAGGGTCTTATCCTCAATAGGAAACAAATTCCATACAGTGTGAAAACTGCTCACCTGATTGAGTTGTGATGCCCACAACTAGCTTGATCGCTCAAACACAGCAGCTGCAGCCGGGACCGCACTTCCACAATCGTGGGGGTGAAACTCTATCTGAGACCAAGTGTCTTTCGGTCCGACGCGTTTCGGAGCTAACACCCAGCTCCTTCCTCAGGTCATTCCCTGAGGAAGGAGCTGGGTGTTAGCTCTGAAACGCGTCGGAAAATAAAACTGAAAATACCTTGTTTCAAAGCACTCCAGTGTTTCTGATACTTATTGGAGCAGCGGCGCGGACCGAAAGACACTTGGACCCGGATAGAGACACACAACACAGAGACACACACCTCCCCCAAGGGGACACACACACCCTATAGTGACACATGCACTCACCCCACAGAGACACACACAACACAGACACACACACACCCCCAAGGGGACACACACACCCTATGGCGACACATGCACTCACCCCACAGGGACACACACACCACAAAGAGACACACACACACCACACAGACCCCCCCCACAGGGACACACACACATACACACCCTATAGGGACAAATGTACTCACCGCACAGGGACACACACACACACACCACAACACAGAGACACACACACCCCACACAGACCCCCCCCACTGGGACACACACACATACACACCATATAGGGACACATGCACTCACCCCACAGGGACACACACACCACAAAGAGACACACACAACACAGATACACACACACACACCACACAGACCCCCCCACAGGGACACACACACATACACACCCTATAGGGACACATGCACTCACCCCACAGGGACACACACACACACCACAAAGAGACACACACAATAGAGACACACACCACACAGACCCCCCACAGGGACACACATACATACACACCCTATAGGGACACATGCACTCACCCCACAGGGACACACACATACACACACCCCAGACACACACACACCACACAGACAGACACAGATGTGCACAAATCACCTCACACAACTCACCTCATACGTGTGCTATCTTTAATTTCCAAACATAAACATCTGATTAAAAACAGCCAATGTGCAACACATGTGCCATATAGGGAATTAAGGCAGATGTCAGTCACATGAACAGTCTATTATGTGTATGTGTTAGATAACATATACTGCCCGGCCAGGGGGAGGGTTTACTATTGGCTGAAGATTTATTAGGCTGCCTATAGCAATCAATCACAGCTCAGGTTCTATTTTCTTACAGGTCATTAATATGACATATTCAAATTCTATTTTGTTATAGCTAACATCAGTTATTTATTAACCCGGGCGTAGCCGGGTACTACAGCTAGTGTAACAATAAAGTGCAAGTGCAAAAATGTAAATATGCCCACAGAAAATACACCTAGCTCAGTCTCAAAACTGAAATCAGGTTAAAGCACTGTATGTTAACCATAGACCTCAACCACCTATGGCCAAAAGATAGAAAGGATCAGCCCATGAGGTGCTCCCAGAGTCATGTGGTCCCATGGCCTTGGTTCAGCTTAAAAGAGTAGGGGATTTTCTGACGTTGTTGAAGAAGGGGTTATATACAAGGAGGTTTCGTGAGGCCACCCGTAGTGTGTGGCTAGGGATAACCACCGCTGCTATAGAACCTCTGGGGTGATGGATGGGCAACTGGATGGAACGGCTCTCCATGGGTAAAGCCAATCTCCGGGGCAGTGTAAATAGTCTATGTGTGGGATGCAGGGCGATGTGCACAAGTAATAGGCAGACTCACTATTTTGTAGTTTTCTCAATCCTTTACTGGAGCAGATGTTAACATAGCTGTCCACGGAGTCTTTGAGGGCAACTCGGAGTTTCTCCCCTCTGGTTGCTTCTTTGGCTCCCTTACTGCGCTGTGCATTGGCTCCTACAGCTGCATAAGCTAGGCTGCCGACCCTGTCTTTTCCTGTGAGGTATCGGTATGACAGGCAACTCGAGTCCTTTCTCTACCCTGATCTCGGGTGTATGCTTCTGAACTCTCACGGTGTTGCTGTGCCTCCGGTAAACTGTAGCTGGAGAATTTGGAATCTGCACCTTCCGGTACTGACTGCCGGGACGTTAGGCCTTGCACAGTCTTGAACTCCGGTGTCCGTTCTGTGCGCCTTTCCTTTGGGGTGAGCACGGGGTTGCTCAGCCTCCCAGGTGTGTTCTTGCTTCTCTCCTTAGACCCTAACCTTAGGCCTGGAACATAGTTAGCGGCCTTGGGATTAGCTTAGCATGGCTCTTTTACACCCATATCCTCTTCACAGTCCTCCCAGGAACTGCACTAACTAGCTCCTCCCTAGGTCATAATATATATGGGAGCTCACTCTGAACACGGGCTTGGTTTCCCCCTTCTGGCCAGGAGGTGTGAGTGTTGTGTGTGTGTTACCTGATGAGAAGACCCTTTTGTTGCTCTCTCATAACACCACCACACAGGGGCAGTGATGACACTGTGGCTTTTGACCCAGGGTGCCACATTCCCCCTTAGTGAAAGACAGTACTCTGGGACTGTGACAACTTTTCAAAAGGTAAACACAAAGAATTAATAACAATATAATGTACAAAGTCTTAAAAGTAAACATTACAAAAACCAATAACATTGTAAAAAAATTCAAAAAGAGTTCAAAAAGCAGTCTTTCTGGACGGCCAGGAGCCGTTTCATCTAATTTACTGTAATTAGACCATAGTATTATTTCACTCTGATCTCCTGTTGCGATCTAGGGACCTCCCCGTTCTGTTCCCTTTGGAACAGGGAGGGGTCCCACCTATTCTTTGATGTGAAGTTTGTAGTAGCCATGGCGACATCGTTCTTTTCGACTGCACAGGAGGCTTCAGCCTGATTTGAACTATATTATGATGTAATATTGATATGTTATATTTTGAGCTTAATAACCTTTGCTCAATACGTTATATGTATGTTTACATTAAAAACTTTAATAAAAATATATTTACAAAAAAAAAGCAGTCTTTCTGATGATCAGTCTTTTTCCACCGGGTCTGGTGTTTATTTACAAAGGAGTCTCTACCACAACCAGTCCAGTGTTATAATGGTCCATATTTAAATGAAGAGATTTCAAGAATATGCAAAAGTTCTTACAGGAAAGTCTCTGTAGGTACTGGTATTTATGGTACTTGGTGTGTGCGGACGTCGAGTCAGTCTACACTAATATAAGACATGCGGATGGATTGCGAGCCACTTCCTTTTTCTTGAGGAATTCACATCTTCCGGTGGACTTTGTAGAGTTTGTACTGGTCATTTTGGAATTTGCCTTGACACATAATTTCTTCATCTTTAATGGGTCCTTCTACCTGCAGCTCCAGGGAACTGCAATGGGGGCGTCTTTTGCGCCGGCTTACGCTAATTTGTTCCTGGGGCTGTGGGAGAGGGACCTTCCCCTGTCAGATGGGGAGGTGTCGATGGACCGCAACCCATTATGGGCGCGCTACATCGACGATATTCTCCTCATCTGGCAGGGATCGGTGGAAGCTTTGGAGATGTTCATGTCGGGGCTAAATTCAAATGACCAGAACATTTTTCTCACATATCAGTGGTCCGAGATCTCAATTAACTTTTTAGATGTGACTCTCTTTTTTGACGAGGATGGTCTATTGCAGTCAACTCTATACCGCAAACCTACGTCGACAAATACATTAGTACACTCGGTGTCCGCACACCCAAGATACATGGTTAACTCCGTACCGATTGGGCAATTCCTTGGATTGAGGAGAGTATGTTCAAAGAAAGAGGACTTTGAGAAACAGTCAATTGTTCTAACGAATAGATTCCTCGAGAGAGGATATAGCAAAAGGTCCCTAAAGCGGGCTTATAATAGAGCTTGTTATTCGGACCGGGATGGTCTTCTCTATTATCCGAAAAGGGGAGTTGAGGATAATAAGGTTCGATTTGTAACCGAATACAACTCCTCCTTTTCGGAAATAAGAGGGGCAATTGAAAAGTCATGGCATATCCTCAAAGCTGATCCGGTCCTGGATAGGATCCTCCCCGATCGCCCGTATATGTCAATACGGAGAAGCTGCAATTTAAAGGACATACTTGTCCGTAGTCACTATGAAAATAAAAATAAGACATTTTTAAACCTAGCCACCCCTCTGTCGGGCTGCGCACCCTGTGGGAAATGCGTCGCCTGTCCAAACGTGGAGAGATGTTCTTCCTTTGTTGACTCCGATGGTCTAAAGACATATAAGATTAAAAAACGTATCACATGTGAGAGTAGATATGTTATCTACTATGCCGTGTGTCCATGCAATAAAATTTATGTTGGACTGACGAGTCAACAGCTGAAGATACGTATAAGAGAACACGTCTTGGGGATTGAAGCTGCTAGGGATGTCAATGATGTTGGCACCCTTAAAACTATCCCCAGGCACTTTAAAACTCACCACGATTGTGATAGTACTAAGATAAAATTTAGGGGTATCGATTTGATATCCATTGATATAAGAGCTGGCTCAATGACCCGCAGACTTGTGCAGCTCGAAACCAGGTGGATATGGACCTTAAAAACTGTACATCCGCGTGGTCTCAATGAAAGTATTAGTTATTCCTCCTTTTTGTAAACTGTCCTATATATACACCTTACGTTGGGGTTGTTTTTCTCCATTTTTATACTTTAATGTTGTTTTTAATTCTTTTCCTTATAGTGCCTTCAGTCCTTTGACACCTTGCTTTCTTCCTTCTGATCGTATGGATGAGACGTTCAAGTTCTACAATTTATCATCAAGATTCTATTGAAGAAGTCATTTTGGCATTATACTTATTTTGGATCTATTGATACTATAATTGATGTGTCTTTCTTCTATTGATATTGTGCCTATTTTGTGGTACATACGTCTCTGTATATGTATTACAGGGTTATGGCTAGCTCTGTGTATTAATGTTATTAGTATAATGGGGATGTTGTGGTGATTTTGGCTCTATTCTCTGCACTTATGTGGTGTATAAAATCATCCACATGGAGGCAGTGTTAATGTGATACAATGAGAGGCCTCCATACATACTGGTGCAGACATACACTTTGTTTTCTTTAAATTCTTTGGAGCCAAATATATTCCTTTATCTTTCTCTCCCCTTCCTCCTCTGTACCAATGATCTATTTTTGATCTATTATTATGTCACTTACACATTGCTTATATAGTGCGCATATGTATATGTCTGTACGAGCGCCTCCTCTGTGTCTGACGCGCGCTCGTGTTTCTGGGGTCTCTATGGTGACGCGGAAGTCCATGACCCGGCACCATGACGCGCCGTCACTCCGATTCAGAGGAGGCGCCCGTCGTTATGACAATATACAATGCTGAACGCTGATTGGAGGCACGGATTTTAAAACGCTCCCCTTCCTTTCCCGATACCACGCCCCCTGACGAAGTTGATTATAACGAAATGCGCATCGGAGCGCGTGGCTGTATTCAGACAATACAAGGTTCTTGATATTGACTATACACACCTATGTGCTATTTCCGATCTCTCCCTCGGTGGACCTCTTGCAGTGGTTGCTCTAAACAGACATATCTTGCCTGTTTACATACACTTTCATCCCTGCTGAGAAATCCACTGAGTCCTATCCTATACTATGCTCCACTATGTGCCTCCTTCATGATTGCTCCTTAGGATAGACTTCTCCTTCATCTACCTATATCAGCTGTGTTGCTGCTAATTGTTTAAGCGAGTCATATGGTTGTTTTCACACAGAACTTTATAGATTTGGGAGACATAGATATAACTTATAACATGGATATAACTATTATGGCCATCTGATACAGTTATAGCCTTATGGTGCTTTATATGAGATGTATGTGATTCTATTGTTATGGTTATTTATCTAAAAAAATTTATATTTGTCTATCTAAAGGGTTTCTACTGTATGGTATATTAATAGTGGTTGCTGGCTATATGTCCTTTGGAATATTGATTCCTCATGTAGATCAAATATGCACTGTCACTTTATGTCTTTTATACTATACTAGTAAAAAGGCCCGATGCAATTGCATCGGGAGCGCGGTGAAATGAATTGTGTGTATACAGGCGGGTGAGTGGCTAGCAGAGTATACATGGGGCTCTGTGGGTAGCAGAGTATACAGGCGGGTCAGTGGGTAGCAGAGTATACAGGCAGCTCTGTGGGTAAAAAAGCATACAGGGGGCTCTGTGGGTAGCAGAGTATACAGGCGGGTTTGTGGGTAGCCGATTATACAGGCGGCTCTGTGGGTAGCAGAGTATAGAGAAGGGTCTGTGGATAGCAGATTGTACAGGCGGCTCTGTGGGTAGCAGAGTATATAGGCGGCTCCGTGGGTAGCAGAGTATACAGGCGGGTCTGTGGGTAGCAGAGTATAGAGGCAGCTCTGTGGGAAGCAGAGTATACAGGCGGCTGTGTGGGTAGCAGAGTATACAGGCGGCTCTGTGGGTATCAGAGTATAGAGGGGGCTCTGTGGATAGCAGAGTATGATGTGGCGGGAGGCTGGAGGGGTGAGGAGAGAAGAGGCTGGAGGGGTGAGGAAAGCAGAGGCTGGAGTGGTGAGGAGAGGTCCAGCTGAAGGGGTGAGGAGAGGTTCAGCTGGAGGGGTGAGGAGAGGACCGGCTGGAGGGGTGAGGAGAGATGCGGCTGGAGTGGCGACTTCACCGCTCGGCAGCAGGACGTGGCTGCGTGCTGGGGCTGATCGCAGCCCCAGTCACACGGCATTATCCTCTGCGGCGGGTTGGGTGATGCAGAGAGGGATCAGTGCCTGCCCTCAGGTCACACATGTGACCTGAGGGAGAAGGAACGGATTGGGCGGTGTGTGGTAAAGACAGGACTGCCATCCAATTGGTCTAGGACGCCAAGTCCTGGGCAATGCGATGGGCATCTTGTGTGTACAACACAGCGCCCAATCCGCTTGCAGGGGCGGCGGGGGCGGCCAATCGGAGTGAGCGGGGCGTGTCAGGCTTTGGAGGCTGACACAGTCCGCTCACTCTCATTGGCTGTTGCCGCCCAGAGGACGACGTCATTGGGTCCCGGCACCCGGGGACAGCCCGTAGACCGCTACTCCACCAGCATGGCGACATTGAGGCCCTAGCGGTGAGAGAGCGGCGAGGGGCGGAAGGCACCGGCGGCATCCGGGCAGCGTGGAGCTCGCGGAGGGCGCGAGGGCGGTGGCGATGAAGCAGGGCCGACAGTTGGCAGGATGGCAGCGGTGTCAGGTAGTGCGGCTGAGGATGGAGGAGGCTGTGAGGATGGAGGAGGCTGTGAGCATGGAGGAGGCAGAGGGGATGGAGGAGGCTGTGAGCATGGAAGAGGCCGTGAAGATAGGGAGGCTGTGAAGATGGAGGAGGTAGTGAGGATGGAGGAGGGTGTGAGGATGGGGAGGCTGTGAGGATGGAGGAGGCTGTGAGGCTGGAGGAGGCTGTGAGGATGGGGAGGCTGTGAGGCTGGAGGAGGCTGTGAGGCTGGAGGAGGCTGTGAGGGTGGAGGAGGCAGTGAGGCTGGAGGAGGCTGTGAGGCTGGAGGAGGCTATGAGGCTGTGAGGCTGGAGGAGGCTGTGAGGATGGAGGAGGCAGTGAGGCTGGAGGAGGCAGTGAGGCTGGAGGAGGCTGTGAGGCTGGAGGAGGCTGTGAGGATGGGGAGGCTGTGAGGCTGGAGGAGGCTGTGAGGCTGGAGGAGGCTGTGAGGATGTGAGGCTGGAGGAGGCTGTGAGGCAGGAGGAAGCTGTGAGGATGGGGAGGCTGTGAGGCTGGAGGAGGCTGTGAGGCTGGAGGAGGGTGTGAGGATGGAGAGGCTGTGAGGTTGGAGGAGGCTGTGAGGCTGGAGGAGGGTGTGAGGCTGGAGGAGGCTGTGATGCTGGAGGAGGCTGTGAGGCAGGAGGAGGCTGTGAGGCTGTGAGGCAGGAGGAGGCTGTGAGGCTGGAGGAGGCAGTGAGGCTGGATGAGGGTGTGAGGATGGGGAGGCTGTGAAGCTGGAGGAGGCTGTGAGGCTGGAGGAGGCTGTGAGGATGGGGAGGCTGTGAGGCTGGTGGAGGCTATGAGACAGGAGGAGGCTGTGAGGCTGGAGGAGGCTGTGAGGCTGTGAGGCAGGAGGAGGCTGTGAGGCTGGAGGAGGCAGTGAGGCTGGAGGAGGGTGTGAGGATGGGGAGGCTGTGAAGCTGGAGGAGGCTGTGAGGCTGGAGGAGGCTGTGATGGTGGAGGAGGCTGTGAGGCTGGAGGAGGCTGTGAGGCTGTGAGACTGGAGGAGGCAGTGAGGCTGGAGGAGGATGTGAGGATGGGGAGGCTGTGAGGCTGGAGGAGGCTGTGAGGCTGGAGGAGGCTGTGAGGATGGGGAGGCTGTGAGGCTGGAGGAGGCTGTGAGGCTGGAGGAGGCTGTGCGGCAGGAGGAGGGTGTGAGGATGGAGGATGCAGTGAGGATGCAGGATGCAGTGAGATCAGCACTGTCGGGGCTACTGGTGCAGGTGCCGGTATTGAGTCACCGGGAGGATTGGCGAATCCGCCCCGGCGGGTTGTCCATTTTGGGCTCCGCTTGCATCGGCGGCCTGGTTTGCATTAGGGACCGTGGCGTTGTTTGTGTCCGGGGCACTCATTCTCGCTCCCCCCTAGTGAATCGTTGCCATTCTCTGAAAAGCGAAAGTATTTAGTCGGCTCCGCAGGCGGAGAGTGGAACACCTCGGGTATTTCCGGATCAGTCTGCTGTACTCGGCTGTTCTCAACAGAGCGTGGGGCAGGGTCTATCTTTGCGCCCTTGCAGCTGTAATGCCCCTTTCGTTCCCGCTCTGTGGCACAGCAATGGCGGCCCTGATTAACAGTTCACAAAACACAGTCTATGCACGGCCCACAGTACCCGGTTATACTGGGCACGGAATCCTGTTTGTGATGCCAGAGCTGTCGGGCCCACAAAGGTCTGGGGTACTCAGATCTCGGGGGGTTGGGTGCAATGATGTCACGGGTGGTCGGTGCCCGAGCCTGTGGCCTTGGGGTGACAATAAAAAGGGGGAATTATTTACAGGGATAAAAATTTATAGAGAATATCGTGACGCCACCTGTAGATCCAGTTATGGCACCGGCGCTGCTGGGGCCTCCGGGGTGATGGGCGGCAGCAAGGTGTTGTAGCTCCCTACAGGTGGAGCGGGGTCCCCGGGCTGTAAGGGTAGAACAGTGGAATAGGTTAGCACAGTCTCTGCTGTGTGGGACAGGCTGGAAGGATGGACACACACACAACAAAGTCTTTTTTCTTTACCTTTACTGCTGGTTTGCAGGTATACTTCCAGGGTTGAAGGATGCACTCCGGGATTTCCACACCGAGTGGGTTATAGGCCTCTTTGTCCTGCTCCTTGTCCTGAAGTCTGGCTTGTGTGGAACCAGGCCTAACCTCTCTTGTCTCTCTCACACCCGTGTTGCTGCACTGAGGGCTCTCGCTTGGCAACTGCTACCTCTTCTGTGGCTCTTGGCTCTCAAATGGGGAGTGCTGTGGGCATCCGGGAAGCTAAGCCTCCATGGTGTACTGGGATTCTCTGCTGGGCTAATCTCTCCCTTGCAGACTCTGACTCCAGTGTCCGGTGTTCTCTTGGGGCGAGCTGGTATAGCTCCTCTGCCTCCACTGTACTGTTCCCCGCCTCTGCCTTCAGTCCTCACTCTCTGTACCCACACACTAGCTCTGGTGGTGCACTGGTTTCGGGCCTAGCACGGCTCCGCTAACCAGTTTTGCTCACTAGGCTCTGAGCTGATCTTCACAGTTCTCCTAGCAACTGCACACTCTGGCAAACTCTGCCCCAGCACCTGTATTTATAGGGGATCTGGCTTAACAGCAACCAGTGGTGCTCCCCCTACAGGCCTGGAGTGGAAGATGTGTGTATGTGAGTACCAGATGTGAAAATCCCTTGGTGTACTAGTTGGTCCTGTGGCTACCTGGCACAGGGCGCAACATTATTATTATTATTATTCATTTATATAGCGTCATTATATTCCATGGCGCTTTACATACTAAAAGGGGCAGACTAGGACAAGTAACATAGTAACAATACAAGTAACAATATATGTGGACAATTCAGTCGTACAGATACAAGAGGGGAGAAATCCTGTCCACGAGGGCTCACAGTCTACGAGGGGCGGGTGGGGATACAGTGGGAGGGGGAAGTTCCAGTCGTGAGGCGGTGTGGTGGACCGGGTCTTATTGCAGGTGGTAGGCTTGGCGGAACAGGTGGGTCTTCAGGCTTCTTTTGAAGGTTCCCAGGGTAGGAGAATGTTTGATGTGTTGGGGCAGTGAGTTCCAGAGTATGGGTGAAGCACAGGAGAAATCCTGTATGCGGTTGTGCGAAGAGGAGATGAGGGGGGAGTAGAGGAGACGCTCTTGGGAGGATCGCAGGTTACGTGAGGGTAGGTATCGGGAGACCATGTCATGTATGGAGGGGACAGGTTGTGAATGGCTTTGTATGTCATAGTTAGTGTTTTAAACCAGGATCTCTGGGAAGTAGGGAGCCAGTGAAGGGATAGATTGGAGAGAGGCAAGGGAGGTATTGGGGAGGCCGGCGAGCAGGAGGTTGCAGTAGTCAAGGCGGGAGATAATGAGAGCATGAATAAGGGTTTTAGCAGTGTAGTGGTCAACGAAAGTGTGGATCCTATAGATGTTTTTGAGCTGGAGACGGCAGGAGGTGGCGAGGGCCTGGATGTGGGGCTTGAAGGAGAGGGAAGAGTCAAGGATAACCCCGAGGCACTTGGCGTGGGGGACTGAGGAGAGAGAGCAGTCGTTGACGACAATGGATAGGTCAGGTAGTGAGGAGGAGCGTCTTGGGGGGAGGACTATGAACTCGGTTTTGTCCATGTTCAGCTTAAGGAAGCGAGCATCAACATCTTGGCAATTTTGTTGATGCGTGTTTGATCAGGATCAGCTTTCATCACACTCTTTTCAGTTTTCTGGCACTCAGCTCATAGCTTTCTTTTTATACAACCTCATACTACTGTAGGGGTCATTTGGCATTGCCATCACTGCTCTGAAAGGGTCTGGTATTTTCCAGTTCGTGTAATTGTAAATTGTAAGTGTTGGGTGCTATGTTTATGTGATGTGGCCACCTTGCGACTGGTGTGTATGACTGCTTTCCTGGAGTCTTTGGGCTAGCTAGGGTAAATGGTGGTTGGTTGGTTTGCACACACCTTAATGGTGGAGCAAAACGTGTAAAACAGTCTTGCAAAATGGGGGAGAGTAGTACGTTAAGAAGTACCAGATGCTGCAGATGGTGTTGTGAGTAGGAGCCCCAAGACTATAAATTGGCTGGACCATCTGTGTCAAACTCGGGCCATGAACATGTAGTGGTTCACGAAAACTGGAAATAGGCTCCGTCAGCCAGATGACTACATCCCTCCAGGTTTGAGTCTGTGGTAAACGTCCTGAGTAGCATCCATCTTCCTCTGGTGTAACTCAAAAATTCCCCTCTCGTTTGCTGAAGGTCTCTGGACTCCTGAGGGAGGGCGCCTATCGTAATTGCAGTGCTGTCCTACAACTATTCCAGTAATGCACCATGCTAAATTGCTGTGGGTGGAATTGAATCATATCATAAGACTTTTTGAGTCCGCAGTTGAAAAATTACATTAACACTGGGAATGAGAAGCTTGAACATCTCTGCAGTGACCCAATCGCCAGAGACATGGTCAGCTGTTAATTAACTGTAACTGTAAATGATGCAATGATGCAACCCCATTCGTGGAAAGAGCATGAGCCCACAATATGTGTGTAAACCCCTATTTATTAAAAGGTGAAACGTAAACCTACAGTGTTGAAAAGGAAGTCTGCTGTGTCTGTAAGGAAAAGAGCTGCAAAATTTCATCTGTGTGCACTGGGGAGGTGGCATGGACTTGACATCCCGGGGCTGCAGTAGCCAATGTGCACCCTCAACCATGACTACAACAACCCCACGCAGCCCTTCCTATGCTACCATCACCCTGAAACTGCTGTAGGGAGTGCTTGCTCAGTTAGCTTCTAGAACGTTAATGGGATATGTCTATATTGTGCCTTCAAGAAAAATACAGGACATTTTCAAGTGAATTTGCTCTGTGTGATATCAAGTGTCTCTGATTCTTACTCCTTAGGGTGCATATGCACATCATCCGGAATAGCAGCATTTTTGGAAGCAGCATCTTACCACTGTGTCCAAAATGCTGCATTGTACAGTACAAGCACAGAGGATGGGATTTCGAGAAATCCCATGCTCTCTGTGCTTCACCCACCACAGTGTTATTCCAGCTGCGGTGCAGGTTGCCTCGGTATGCATCTCTGCAACATGTTAATTTCAGGCTGTGGAGTCGGAAGCGATCTCCAGCGGGTGAATGAAAGGAAAAGCCGATCTACACCAAATGCAGATCATGGGCACAGAGCGGCTGTGATCTCCCTGCGTTCACCCAAGGCTTCCCTCAGGTCCAGGGGCACTGTGTCCAACACACAGTGCCTCTAGATTGTGTGAGCATACTGTTAGACAATTTTTTATTGGTAATAAAATGAGCGCTTAGTGGGTGCAGTGGCGAAACCTTTTTGTAGAGCATCTGTTGGGGAGCTTGTTGTGGAAATCACTGAAACAAAATCTAGAGGAACTTATGTAAGCATTTCTGTCTCTGTTGCCATCAGATAAGTAAAATAGTTACAAGCCAACACAGATATAATGTGTTATTCAACAGACAAAACCTTGTGTAAGAACCACTGATCATATTATCTGTATAAAGTTCACACAACATATTATCCACAACCACAGAGAAAATTACTAGATGTAGTAAGATATAGAACTATTCTTAAAATACATTTTATAGTTTAATTTTATCTTTATTTGTAATTCTAACTACATACAGTTTGGTCATTAATTATGATGGAAAATCTACAGTAAAAATAGAAACTTCTGATCAGGTTTTTTTTATCTTTCAAACGCTACGGTAGTATGGGAAATGTGTTGTAAGGCAACAGAGTAAAAAAGGCTCACTTGTCTACTCGAATCTTAGTTTTATAAGTGTAAAGAACGTTAATATGACACCGGACTGGCATTGGGCCCCCAAACACAAAAATCTATGCCACATGCTTGCTCATACTGCACTTCAATGCATTAATTATCATGTAGTTTGTGTCAGGTAAACCTCCTCTGCCTGGGCACAGATACAGGGCTGCTATCAGGGCCAGACAGGTGTGACTCCCATGAGAAGCCCGGTGAATGGCAGTAAGCATGGGGGCCTGGGCTTTAGATTCTAGGGGGAGGGGCTGTGTACCTCACAGCAGGACCCACTCCGGGAGCATTCCCAATCAGGACCGGGGGGAACATTGAAGCAGACTGCAGAGGCAGCGGGTGATCATGTGGTCCCGCTCATTAGGCTACTGTAATATACACTGTACTCTCCCCACCCATCACCTCAGCAGTGAAACCGGCACTGAGAAGTGGGCAGGGAGAATACTATATTAGCCTAACGAGCGGGCCTACATGACCACCCGCTGCCTCTGTAGCCCCCTGTGCAAGCCATTTAACTCACTTCACCATTGCTCCCAACACAGATGCATCCGTCCATCTTGTGTTGGTATCTGATCATGTGAGCATTGCAGGACAGTGACGTTATCGCTGCGTGCACTGTTCACATGATCAGATGCCTGGAACATGACAGGAGGATTCTACGGTGCTACAGGGGAGCAATGGAGAGATGAGTTAAAGGAAATCTGTCACTTCGTTTTACCCCCCTCTGCTATCATTACCTGTCCCTGCACCTTCCTAGCTGATCCCTAACCATCCTTGTCTCACCTAAACCTGCACTGTAAAAATTAAGTAAATGAGTTATATAGTTACATGGAGTCTGCTTCTGGAGACTGAAAAGGCGGGCCCCGGGGCTCCATTCTCCCCTCTTCGCTTGCTTACAGCACGCCCTACTGGGCGTAATCAGTCTTTCTTCTCTTCCTCCTTGATTTCAATTTTCCAGCCTTCTCTACTGCGATCATAAGCAGGCCAGAACGTCATATCCGGCCCAGTGCATTGTGGGGTTGATCACGTGGTACGGCTTGGCCTCGGCGCATGTGCAGTGTGCATATTGAGTCTGAGCCGGTGACATCATAAGCACCCACAATGCACCGGGCCGGGGAGGATACAACTTAGCTGCAAGCTCATGATTCCCAGCGGTCCCATACACCAGCGTCGACCTCCCTTAGCTGAACACAATGGGTGGCGTCACGACCACCATCCCCATAACTTTTAAGTTGATACCAAGGGTCACGGAGCTGGGTCTTGACGCCTCGACTCCCTGGAAGCATGAAAGCCTGGTTCTGAGTACCCCACGGCTCTGGGGCTACATCAATTTTCTGGCATCATGAACAGGATGTCGTGCCCATTGGCAATGGGTACTGTGTGCCTTTGACTTTATTGAACTGTGTGACCATCGCCATTGCAGTACCACACGGCGCACGGGAAGCCAAAGGGGAGTGCCTTAGAAAAGGCGTGAAGAGAAGCCCTGCCCCACGCCCTGACGTCAGCCGGCGGGAAGCAGGAGACCCTGAATCAGAAATCCCCTGTACGCCCTACTCCCTGCCCGCGGAGAGGTAGACTGATCAGCCAGCAGAGACTGAGAACCAGGCTGCAGTTCAGTAGGAGGGAGAAGAATCAGCAGTGGTCCTGGACCAAGCCGCTGTAGCCCCAGATGCTGCTGCAGCCCCAGTAGTCGTTACAGCCCCAGACGTGGCCCAAGCCGAAGCACCGGCAGCAGCACCACTCATGCCGTTCTCAATGCCGTACATTCCAGGAGCGACATAGCTACTGCAGAATTCAGGGGAATTGGACACCCTGAATGACTTCAAGGAAAGACTGAACAGCTTCTTTGAAGTATATCCCATGACTGAGAGCCAGAAAGTGACCATGTTAATAGGACAATTGACTGGTGCGGCCTGAAGGGAGGTAAAGTCCTGGCTGGATGCTGGCAAAAAAACTGTTAAACAAATCCTAGCCAGGTTGAAAAAAGCCTTTGACACCCGTACTGCAGCGGAAATTAAAATAAGGTTTTATAGCTGCAAACAATGTGTGGAGGACAGTATGCGGGACTATGCATTAAATCTCCAAGAGGCACTGAGGGCCATAAAGCAGGTAGACCCTGACAGTGCACGAAATAAAAACAAGTTATTGACTTAGCAGTTTATTGAGGGGCTCCGGACTCATGAACACCGGATACAGCTACGTATATTGGCCCTACAAAACCCTGACCTGGACTTTGAGCAATTTAAAGTCTGGGCAATTTGAGTACTGCGAGAACCAACAACCGGTAGCACAGCACCCACCCAGCGACTGGCTCTAATGTACCCAACAGAGGTGGTGCCCTTTTCTCTGGCCACAGTGGGGGCCAGTGCACAGACTCTAGAAGCTGTTACCCCTGAAGCCTTACAGTTGCAGGTGCAGTAGCTAACAAAAAGTATGGCTGAATTGACAAAGTTCATGGGGGAGCAAAAACCTTCGGAGAGATATAGTTGGCCTCCAGCTCTGATGATGTGCTGTGGCTACGCCAGAGGAGGAATCCATCAACCAGAGGACGAGCCAGCGATCACTATAATTCTTTTTTTTTTTTTTTACCAATTAACTTTTTATTGAACATTAATCATAATATACAAAACCAAACAAATGAGGGTCTGAACAGACCTTCGGGGAACATACAAAAGAAAGGAAGGAAAAAGGGGGGGGGAGAGGGACCAATTCAGGTACAGACAATGATGATACAGTATGTAAATGAGTTCAAATAAGTTCAAAACAAGACCACGATTTCACAAAATTATAACAAGTGCAATGGTTCACTGTAAAAGATGGGTATGAATATCCGAGGCGAGGGCAGAGGAAGTCCAGGGGTCCCACCACGTAAGAACCTTGTTCTTTTTAGAAAGAGAGGGCGCAGAGAGAGATTCGTAGCAGTAGTAGAGAATGAGTCTAGAAATCAACTCTTCTCTAGATGGCACCCCCGGTGACTTCCAATGCGCCGCCAGGCATAGTCTAGCAGCAACCAGAATATTAAACACAATAGGCTGCAACGGGGAGGGAACTTCTGATAGAGATATACCCAGGAGCGCGTGCGGGCCTGACAGTATCAGGGGCAGACGAGTAATCTCACATAGGAGCTTTTCTACCTGAACCCAGAAGGGCTTGATGAGAGGGCATTCCCACCACACATGTGCCAGGGAACCCGACATACCACAACCCCTCCAGCAGGAGGCAGATGAGACAAGAAGAAAATTTTTTTGGGTGGGACAAGGCAAGGGACCAGTCCTCATGTGTAGCTGAAAAGGATAGAAGGGACTCCCAAGATAACATGAACGGGAGTTTATGGGGGACCTCATGGAGTAGCAGTGAGGCATACAGCACTGAAACCCCGTGAGAGCTATGAGTGCCGGGCTTAAAAAATCGGTCACCCGGGGAATCTCCAACCACTGGGGGCTCCTGAAAATTCAGGAAGTTGCGTAAGCAGCTTGACAACTGTAGGAAGGTGTAGAACGACGAGCTTGGTAGGGAGAACCGAGATTGAAGTTCACCAAAGGAACGTAAGCCCGATGGACCAAACAAATCCACTATATGCAAGAGGTTGCACTTTTTCAGTTGTTGTAAAGATATATTGGGGATTATTTCCGACATAACATCCAGGGATATATATCTAGCCATGTAAGGGAATACTGAGGGACCCGCTGTAGCCCAAAGCTTGGAAGCTGAGATCATAGTATGAAGAAGTGTTCCCCTATAGCGGGACTGCAAGAACGACATTTCCATCAATCGCCTAAGAGAGCCTTGTGGGGCAAAATATGATTCAATGGTAAGCCAAGGCAAATGTGAGGCCTCCTCCCACCACAGTTTAAGTGGTTCAAGCATCACAGCTTTATGATATATTGCTAGGTTGGGAGCTCCCAAACCACCTTTAGAATACGGGAGTACCATCCAACGATGTTTGATTCTATGTGGCTTACCATTCCATATGAAGGAATCTAATATAGACTGAAAGAGGGAAATGCGCTTCGCAGGGGCAAACATCTGAATAGGTAAATTAACTTGGGGAGGAGCATCATCTTGGCCGTCTGAATGCGCGCCATCCACGAAAGGGGGGTATCAGTAAATTTTTGAATAGTAGCTCGCAAGTCCGCAGCAGTTGCCTCACAGTTCAATTGTGTTATGTCCGCCAGGCGTGTCAATTTGATCCCTAAATACGTAAAACCTAAGGGAGTCCAGAGGAAGTTATAGGTGGATTGGATAGTAGATTGGAGGTTAAGTGATAAAAAGAGAGGGAATAACGTGGATTTGGTCAGGTTGAGCTTGTAATACGAGACCGCAGAGAAGTCATGCAGGAGAGAGGAGATCGCAGCCAGCGAACGCAGGGGATCAGTGCAGGTAAATACAACATCGTCTGCATACAGACCAATTTTGAATTCAGCAGTTCCAACGGGGATGCCTTTAATGTCTGGAGACTGCCGAGCAATAGCAGCCAGAGGTTCCATAATCAACGCGAAGACCAGCGGGGAGAGGGGGCAGCCCTGGCGAGTACCATTGGAAATAGTAAAGGCCCGGGATTTAAACCCCGAGGCACGCACCGAGGCATTCGGATTAGAATATAAAGCCATGATGGCAGAGAAAATAGGACCAGTGAGGCCAAATTTGAGCAAGGTACTTGACTCACCGCGGCCGGCTGACTCCGGTTGATACAGGCGATTCTTCTCCTTCCTTGTCACGGGTGGACCGCGCCTGCCGGTAGTGGGGCCCGGTGTAGTGCAGATGAAAATTAAGGACGTCTTACGGGAACAGATTAAAAGGGGTTTAATTTGTTTTCTTCGTGACGCCACCTATGAGTAGATTCGGTAAGGGCTACCGACGCTGCGGAACCTCCGGGGTGATGGACAGCAGCAAGATGTTACGCTCCCCACAGGCTGAGCGGTGATCCCCGGGGGCTGGAGCTGCTCAAGATGTTGTGCGGCAGCTGCGGTTACCTTTAGTTAATGACGGACAGTTCATAAGGAGACACGGACACAGATAGTCTCTGCAACGGTTCTTTACTGTCACCAGCAGGCAGTACATGGCTTACAGTGGTTGAGTAGAAGACCGGGTGGACTTAGCAGTGATAGTGCCCCTCAGAGATCCGCAGTGTACCTCCTTTCTACCTCCTTAGCTTCTCTTGCCAGCGTCGCCCAGGAATACCAGGTCGGGTACGGGGAGGCTGCTTCAATGCCCTATCCATGATGTACGTTCTGGATTCTTTGGGGAGCCTTGGGTCCCTCAGTGGGTACACCGCTGGTTAGACGACTGGAAACTGGCTGGTGGTGGGGTGCTCCTATAAAGCTGCTCCTCCACGGGGCTGGTTCGCGTGGCAGAGGTGAACTGCTGCCAGCTTCGGTACCAGTGAACCGGCTGTGAGTTGTGGGCACGGGAGTCTTTTGGGAACCCATGTAGAAATGCCCATTCCCGGTGGTTAAGGCCTCAGGTGCGGACACCCGACCGGTGACGGCCCAGGGGCCCGCACGGAGTGCGGAGCCCCCGCTCCTCTCCAAGTTCTGTGTTCTAGGTTCTGCTCTAGATTCCAGACTCTGTTCAGACTCTGTTCAAACTGTCTAGATTATTGTGTGTTCTACTTCACTACCCTAACACTCCACCCACCAGGACCTAGGATTGGTCCCCTGTTCTAGGTGTTGTATGTTGGGTTGGATCTCAGAGTTAACTATTGCACTGCTTTGTCAAGAGAATATTGCGGCTGCAATACTCCCTTGTGACGCACTCGTTGCGGGGCGCCACACTCCCCCTTGGTTAAATCAGCTTGTCCCCAAGCGTCAAACTACTCACATTACAGAGGTTTTTGCATTTTTATACATATATGACACACTTTTATTAAAATAGAAAAAACAGGTAATGATATGCTTTGATGATATAATCAAAGAAACAGGTAATCACTTTGTGCGGACCCGGCGGGCGGTCGGCTGTACTTTAACTAGAGTCCAGGCTGTAGCCGCGAGATCACACGGTCAGTGATTAACGGGAACAGAGTCATTGATGAAGTTCAAGTTTTAAAGTCACTGGCTCTGAGGGTGATGGCGTACCCGGATAGCAAACCACCCATCTGCACAAGCATAGCGCTCGTAGGTGATTATATCGCCCCGGTATAGGTCGCGATCGGGATGTCCTCTTGGCAAGTTGGACTCAACGTCCCGGCGCCCCACAAACACCTCCTCATTCAAACCCACCTCCCAAGCGAACCCCCACCCGGTATGTAAGTTAAAGGTGGAAATTCTACCTTCACGGCGGAGTTCATCAGGCAGCGGCGGCTGGCGGCGAGCCTCGGCACGGGCCTCCATGTTGGCGCGTTCTCGGGCTTGCCACTCCTCTCGTCGTCTCTGGCGTACATCTCCGTCGTTACGGCTCGGGGTGTAAAGATGAGTAATGGAGCTGGTGGTTTGGCGGGAAGCTTGAACTTGGCGGGCTGTCTGTATCGGAACCCGGTGGAACGGCACAGGGGAAGGTGTCGGCAGTGCACCCGACCAGTGTACCCGAGCTGTGTGCCCGGAAGGAAGTTCTTTGTTGTCTCCCCAAGCGAACCCGGTGTCGAAATCCTCAGCGGCGCTGTGGGTCTCGTCGTCATCCTCTCCGACCTCTTCCTCGATGATCACATCAGGCTGCTCGTTGATGAGAGATATTAAAGCTTGTTCCGTTGTACAACAGGGCGGTGGTGCTGCGGATCCTTCCGTAGGGACGTCCTGCAGGGTTTCCAGGCTGCCTGCCTCTTCATCTGTTTCCGCAGGTAAAGGTGTTTCAATCCCGGTTACCAGGTAGGCCTCGGCAATGGCAAGGGAAGCCTCCGGTACGGGGATAAAACAGGCGACTGTCTCTGCAGTGGTGAAACATGTCGCGGGTTCCTCAGTGGGAACCTGGTAGAGATCTAATTCTTCAATGGAGCGTGTTATGAGCTCCGGCTCAAGAACGGAATCGGTTGCGATGTTGGTCGCTGGAACGGGTCGAGTTGCGGCCTCCACCGGAATGACACAGTCTATTGGCTCAGGTGACGGAGCAGGACAGGTGGTAGGCGAGGGTGAGGCGGTCGAGAAGCTGGTGACGTCGTCTGGGCTGGGAGAAGCTGTACCCGGTCGGCTCTGCTGCATCGCATGGTGTAGTCGTCTGCCTAGGGTCGCGCTCCAGCTACGGATCGTCCATTCCACTGTCTCTAGTAACCGCACCCGGAGGTCTTGTAGAGCCTCTAGCCAGAAGTCGGGACTGCCGTCTTTGGTAAGGGCAGGATCCGGACCCGGTTGGCTGATGGCTGCTCTGGCCTCCGCCTCGACCTCCCGCATCAGGTCTTGGAGTCTCATGCTGGCCATTCTTCTTTGGAGGGAAACCACACCCGATCAACCGGTAAGACGTTCTGGTTGAGCTGGTCAAGAATTCCGTCTGTGTGTCTATGTATGACACTCCCATCTCCTCTGGGCTTTTGTAGTCCAATCGTGGGAAAAGTCTTTGGGGTCCGCCCCCATGGTTGATTCGAGCAATCAGGGCGGACAAAGAGTTTGGCGCCTTTTGTCTTTAGCCCTCCCACGATGAGGGGGGGGGGTTGACTCACTCCTGGGCTTCACGTGGCGGCTTCTTGTGGCGGGAACGCCATCTTGGGCGCCATCTTGACCCAATGGTGTAAAGGCGGGAAGGTTCTTTTAGGGACGAACAAAGTCCAATTGTAGACAATAAAGTCCAGTTTAAGCACAATATACCCGTTGGGTAACGGGCCTGCTCGTATCCTGTTCGTGACGCCATTTTCTGACTCACCGCGGCCGGCTGACTCCGGTTGATACAGGCGATTCTTCTCCTTCCTTGTCACGGGTGGACCGCGCCTGCCGGTAGTGGGGCCCGGTGTAGTGCAGATCAAAATTAAGGACGTCTTACGGGAACAGATTAAAAGGGGTTTAATTTGTTTTCTTCGTGACGCCACCTATGAGTAGATTCGGTAAGGGCTACCGACGCTGCGGAACCTCCGGGGTGATGGACAGCAGCAAGATGTTACGCTCCCCACAGGCTGAGCGGTGATCCCGGGGGCTGGAGCTGCTCAAGATGTTGTGCGGCAGCTGCGGTTACCTTTAGTTAATGACGGACAGTTCATAAGGAGACACGGACACAGATAGTCTCTGCAACGGTTCTTTACTGTCACCAGCAGGCAGTACATGGCTTACAGTGGTTGAGTAGAAGACCGGGTGGACTTAGCAGTGATAGTGCCCCTCAGAGATCCGCAGTGTACCTCCTTTCTACCTCCTTAGCTTCTCTTGCCAGCGTCGCCCAGGAATACCAGGTCGGGTACGGGGAGGCTGCTTCAATGCCCTATCCATGATGTACGTTCTGGATTCTTTGGGGAGCCTTGGGTCCCTCAGTGGGTACACCGCTGGTTAGACGACTGGAAACTGGCTGGTGGTGGGGTGCTCCTATAAAGCTGCTCCTCCACGGGGCTGGTTCGCGTGGCAGAGGTGAACTGCTGCCAGCTTCGGTACCAGTGAACCGGCTGTGAGTTGTGGGCACGGGAGTCTTTTGGGAACCCGTGTAGAAATGCCCATTCCCGGTGGTTAAGGCCTCAGGTGCGGACACCCGACCGGTGACGGCCCAGGGGCCCGCACGGAGTGCGGAGCCCCCGCTCCTCTCCAAGTTCTGTGTTCTAGGTTCTGCTCTAGATTCCAGACTCTGTTCAGACTCTGTTCAAACTGTCTAGATTATTGTGTGTTCTACTTCACTACCCTAACACTCCACCCACCAGGACCTAGGATTGGTCCCCTGTTCTAGGTGTTGTATGTTGGGTTGGATCTCAGAGTTAACTATTGCACTGCTTTGTCAAGAGAATATTGCGGCTGCAATACTCCCTTGTGACGCACTCGTTGCGGGGCGCCACATACTCTCCAAATAGCCCCAGTGCACCCTGTCAAAAGCTTTTTCAGCATCAAGCGAAAGGAATACACTGGTGAGGCGACCCCCCTCCACCACGCTCAACAGGTCGATTAACCGTCTCGTGCCATCCCTTGTCTGCCTGCCCAGCACAAACCCAACCTGATCAGGGTGAATTAGAGAAGGTAAAATAGTAAGAAGACGATTGGCCCATATTTTAGCATAGATTTTTAAATCTGCATTCAGCAGAGCAATTGGGCGAAAGCTCCCAGGGGATGTAGGGGACTTCCCAGGTTTAGGCAGAGTGGCAATGGCGGCCTCCAAACCTTCACGTTTGATAGATCCCGAGGAGGCCCAAAAGTCAAACAATCTTTTGAGGTAAGGACAAAGTATAGGTAGAAAGTGAGAGTAGTAAGGGAAAGAAAAGCCATCAGGACCCGGGGCCGCGTTTTTCTTTGAATCCCTAATGATCTGCGAGATTTCAGAACACAGTACAGGAGCATTCAAAAAATCTACTTGAGATGGGGAAACCTTCGGGAGAATGGCCCTATCTAAAAAGGACGAGATACAGGCCGGGGAAGGTTGTGGAATGGATCCGTCATCTTGTAAGTTGTAAAGCCTAGAATAATAAGTGGCAAACTCATCTGCAATATGGATCGGGTTATAAACCCGTGTGGAGTCAGCCCTAACCAAGAAAGGGATTCTAGACTGGATTTCCCGCTTTTTGACACGCCTGGCCAACAGAGCTCCAGCTCGGTCACCCATGGAATAAAAGCTGGCCCTGGATTTCTGCAGGGTTTTCGCTGTACTGCGAAGCAAAAGCTGGCGGACATGCATACGGGCTCTGCCAAGTTCCAATAATAGATGGGAGGACTGGGTCTTTTTGTGCTGAGTCTCTAGTGACTCAAGGGCCGCCACAGCATCCTGCAAGGCTTGATTAAATCTACGTTTACACAAGGCTGCCATTTTGAGGAAATGTCCCCACATGACAGCCTTGTGTGCAAACCAGAGAGTGTCCGGCTGTACCTCCGGAGTGTCATTAATGCTAAAAAATTCTTGGAGGGAGGTCTCCAACCGGGTCACAGAAGGTTGGTCTGTTAATAAATGAGTGTTCAGGCGCCAGTGGGAGGGCGGTTGAATAGCCAGTGGGTCGGTCAATGAAACGGTGACAGGGGCATGGTCCGACCATGAGATGCTCCCCACAGTGGCAGTATTACAATGGGGTAAGGCCACATCATCTACCAAAATGTAGTCTATTCTGCTGTAGGTGGCATGCCTCGGGGACATATAGGTATAGTCCTTTTCACTACAATGTAGGTACCTCCATATATCATGCAGACCGTGGGTACGAACCAGTGCGCCAGCTTCACCTCTAGAAGATGAGGGAGCGGAGCAATCCCATATTTTGGACATGGGAATGTTGAAGTCCCCAGCAATCAGCTTATGTCCATGCTGGATACGATCCACGGTCTGCAATAGGGTTCTCATAAATTTGAGCTGTCCAGAGTTAGGGCCATAGACTGATGCTATAGTGTAAGGTGCATTATTAATTAGGCATAGTAGTAGCAATGACCTGCCCTCCTGATCTGGAATCACACGTACTAGCTGGAAAGTCACGGAGTGATGAACAAAAATAGCAACCCCTGCCTTTTTCATACCACTCCCTGCAAAAAAGCGGTGAGGGTAGAGAGTGGACTTCATCCTAAAATTATCATGCTCCAAGAGATGGGTTTCCTGGAGACACACCACATGGTGGTGCTGTTTGGCCAGTTGTTTCCACACCATAGCTCTCTTACAGGGGGAATTAAGCCCATTAACATTATGGGACACTAGTGTGATACTCATAATAACCTAAAGAGAGAAGCAAGCGCCCCCACAACCTTGTAAACCAACATAATAAACAATCACAGTGGTAGCATAAAGTCAGAGTACCTGAAAAGGAAGAAGGGAAGGGGGCTGAAAGAGAGAAACAAACAAAGAACAGCAACCAAAAAGTCCATTCGGACAAAATATCCGAATCCACAGGTGAGAAAAAAAAAAAAAGCTCACCACGGAGGCATAAGCTGACAAGTCAACAGCAATGTAGAGCAGCAAAAATGAAAAAGAAAAACCACTCTACAGTAGCAACGGGAATGACCAGGAACCAAACTGTTTTGAGTACCTTCAAGCAACCTCCCATTCAGTGTCAATGTGGCGGTCCGTGGCCTTAGGAGGGGAGTCTCCAGATCTTCTCCGTCCATCTGCTGAGGGAGAGTTAGCATCAGAAGTCATAAGGCCCCAGGAGGCCAGGGCCTTGGCAGCGTGATGAGGGGTCAGGCAGGTGATGAATTTGCCATTCTTCTTGATCAACAGCTTCGTTGGGTTAAATCCCCAGCGATAAGCAATTTCCTTGTCCCTCAGAATAGAAGTGAATGGAGTAAAGGAACGCCGGAATGCTAAAGTACCAGGAGACAAATCCGGGAAGACTTTGAGCCGGGCAAACTTCTCAGGAAGAGCAGGCAGTTTCTTTATGGCAGCAAAGAATTCCTCTTTTAACTCAAAAAAATGAATGCGCGCCAGGACGTCTCTAGGAACCGACGACGGCAGGCCAGGAGGCTTGTGGAGGCGGTGAATGCGATCAATCACCAGTGATTGCTTGTCAGCATGAGGGAGCACCGTGAGGATGAAATCTTGCAGGAAGGGCTTTAAGTCTGAGTCTGTGATAGATTCGTCCATGCCCCTCAGTTTGATATTATTCCTCCTGGACCTGTCCTCTAGATCCAGGGACTTGAAATGTGTTTTAGCCGCCCGGGTATTCAGTGCCTCATGAGAGTCCCACAGGTTATTGTGAGAGGCCACCAGTTCCGCCATCTTCCTCTCTAAATGGTCGGTACGGTTCCCCAGCTCCTGAACCTCACCTCTAAGAGATGAGATCATGGAGCGCATATCCTCCTGCAGAGACTTTCTGAGTTCCCCTAGCAGAGATTTCAGCAGTGAAGGGGTTACTGCAGCTTCAGTGTAATCTCCAGTCAGATCTCCAGATGGGAAGGAGAGGGAGCTGCGGCGTGCAGCGCGGGCGGCCCTGGGGGACTGAGGCGCCATCTTCTCTGCCTGTGTGAGGTGGGGGGGAGGCACAAAGAAGTCTGGAATTCGCCGGGATGGGTCGCGGGACATAGCCTTACTTTTCCCCATGTCTGCTCCAGGTCCTTCGGTGTCCGTGTATCAAGATTTAGAGTCAAGGAGGGCGAAGGGCAGGTGATTAATCTTCGTTTTTTGGCTCCTGGTCACAGAGCTCCCGCTCAATGCGTCCTACACCATTAGAGGTTAGGACACGCCCCCCGATCACTATAATTCTTCAGGACAACCCATCTGCTGCCGCTGCAACGAAGCAGGCCACATCGCAAGGTTTTTCATTTTAAATGATAAACCCCTGGGGCAACGGGCCAACCCCCAGGAATGAGACGACCAGGCCTACAGAACTGGTGCAACAGGTATGTGTGAAGATGACCAGTCCTGCCTGTAATGCTGGATGGCATCCCCATGAACGCTTTACTTGACACCTGTCCACCAGTGACAATGATGCCTTATATCCTTTACAAACGGTACTGGGCCGACTCTGACATCACCCGCTGCCCAGATGATAGCTTTACCATATATGCTAGCAATGGTCAACCCTTACCACAAGTGGGGTTCAAAGAAGTAATCATTAAGGTGGGGCGTGCAGAACTAACCGCCCAGGGAATGATAGTTGTTGATGTAGACCGACGAGAATGTAACGCAATGAATAGTCTAGGCACTAATGTAATTGAAAATTGTCTAGGACAATGATGGCGAACCTATGGCACGCGTGCCACAGAGGGCACGCAGCACCCTCTCTGGTGGCACGCGGCCTCGCCACTGCACTGCCGCTTTGAACTGCTGGTGCTATCACGCCAGCAGTTCAAAGATGTGTCGTAGCAGAGGAGACATTTCTCCTCGCTCCGACAGTCCCCTAGCCCCGCCCGCCCAGCGTCATGTGACCGCAGTCATGTGACGTGCTCAGCGTCACGTGACTGTGCTCAGCGCGAAAAGAGCAGCCGCAGCTATGAGAGGAGCAGGAGCCAGCGCTGGAAACAGGACTAGGAAGGTGAGTATGAGTTTTTTTTTTTTTTTTAAAGCTATAACAAGTGCTATAAAATTACAAGGATGGGGGCATCTAAAGGAGTGGACACTACATAAAGGGAGACATTACAAGGATGGGGGCATCTAAAGGAGTGGACACTACATAAAGGGAGACATTACAAGGATGGGGGCATCTAAAGGAGTGGACACTACATAAAGGGAGACATTACAAGGATGGGAGCATCTAAAGGAGAGGACATTACATAAAGGGAGACATTATAAGGATGGGGGCATCTAAAGGAGTGGACATTACATAAAAGGAGACATTACAAGGATGGGGCATCTAAAGGCGTGGACATTACATAAAGGGAGACATTACAAGGATGGGGGCATTACAAGGATGGGGGCATTACAAGGAAAGGGGCATTACAAGGATGGGGGCATTACAAGGATGGGGGCATTACAAGGAAGGGGGCATTACAAGAATGGGGGCATTACAAGGACGGGCATTACAAGGAGGGAGGCATTACAAGGATGGGGGCATTACAAGGATGGGGGCATGATGGGGCATTACTTCAAGTAGGGGGCATGATGGGGCATTACTACAAAAGGGGGCATGATGGGACATTACTAAAAGAGGTGGCATTATAGGGCATTGTTGCAAGGAGGGGGCATGATGGGGCATTACTACAAAGAGCGCATGGAGGGGCATTTCTGCAAGGAGGGGCATGAAGGGGCTTTTCTGCAAGGAGGGGGTATGATGGGGTATTACTTAAAGGAGGGAGCATGATGGGCCATTACTTAATGCAGGACAAGGATAGGACATTACTACAAAAGAGCAAAGATGGGGATATTACTACAATAAAGGGGGCAGAATGGAGACATTACTGCCAGGAGAGGGTCATTATAGAGCACATAGCTACAAGGAGAGGGTCAGGATGGAGCACATAGCTACAAGGAGAGGGTCAGGATGAAGCACATAGCTACAAGGAGAGGGTCAGTATGGAGCAGATAGCTAAAAGAGGGGGTCAGGATGGAGACATTACTACAAGGAGAGGGTCAGGATGTAGCACATTACTACAAGGAGAGGGTCAGGATGGACCACGTACCTACAAGGAGAGGGTCAGGATGGAGCATATTACTACAAGGAGAGGGTCAGGATGAACCACGTACCTACAAGGAGAGGGTCAGGATGGAGCACACAGCTACAAGGAGAGGGTCAGGATGGAGCAGATAGCTACAAGGAGAGGGTCAGGATAGAGCATATAACTAAAAGAAGAGGGGTCAGGATGGAGACAAGGGTACAATATAGGGACCAGGATTACAATGTGGAAAATCTATCTCTCTATCTCTCTAATATTCGTCTATTTTTTTTCTTCATACAGATCAGTCCACCTGCTGTATCGGGAAAGGGCAGTGAGAGCAGCTCAGCTTCAATGTGAAGTAAGTTCACATGAGCTGGATGACCACTGCTGAAGAGAAAAGAAGACTGCAAAGGTAAGTTTCAAATCAATTTATTGTTAAAATAATAGAACTTTTCATCAGGGTGTCAGGACTACAAGCGCTGTACAGGCAAGAGAGTTGTCAGCTGCTGACTCTCCCCTGTGCAGCTCTTGTGACGGCCACTGCTGTCATTTAGGGTAAATTGCCCTATCGGCACTTCGCTATAAAGAATTAGGTTTTGAGTTAGAGATTGGGCACTCGGTCTCGTAAAGGTTCGCCATCACTGATCTAAAGAAGAATTATTGCTTTGTTACAACAGGTTACCGAAACTGCCAACATCGGGCAGCAGAAAGTCCTGCAGAAAGAAATAAAGGCCCTGATGCAGTGGCAGCAGATGGAGTTGTCTGGTGGAGAAATCAGCAGTGTGGGAGTAAGTAACCCAGTCACTATTGCAATACCCCCAAAAAGTGAAACGTTGATCTGGTGTAGGGCAGCAATACGCCTTAGGCGTCAAGATTACCAGGCCCCAGTGGAGCCCGTGTAATCAGAAAGTAGGCCCACTGTCCTAACAGCAAGAGAGGTAGTCGAGGGGACGGTACTAATACGTCTCTTTAACTGTGGAGAAAAAGAGGTCAAACTTCCTCAGTATGCTACCATTGCTAAGCTGTACACTGTCAATAACAACGCAATAACGGCAGTGGAACTTTTGAATCCATCCGACCAAGCGGTGGACAACGGCTCCGAGGGGCAGCTGGAGGACTAATGTCAGAAGCTACACGTAGGCACTGACTCCACCCCTTCACAACAAAAGTATATAGTTTACCGGGTAGTTAAAGATTATGAACGGGTCTTTAGTAAAAAGAGAATTTTGTTTACGTACCGTAAATTCTTTTTTCTTTAATCATCAATGGGGACCCAGACAATGGGGTTAAGGGCACTGCCCTCCGGAGGCCACACTAGGTACTACAAGTTTGTAGACACCGCCCCCTCCGCTTATAAACCCCCACCGCAGGGAATATCCTCAGTTTGGTCCATAAGCTGCGAGGAGACAAAATAACCCACACCCGAAACCTCGGATAAAAAACCGTGAACAAAACGGTCCAACAACCCGGAATAAACTGTTCCAACTGGGAACAAGTCAAATGTGACAACATCCAACGGAACAACTGGGTGGGTGCTGGGTCTCCCATTGATGATTAAAGAAAAAAGAATTTACGGTACGTAAACAAAATTCTCTTTTTTCTGGTCATCATAATGGGAGACCCAGACAATGGGGATGTCCTAAAGCAATACCCCAGGGCGGGAAGAGTTCCTCAAAAGACGGATAACACATGGTCCCCCTCAAAGGTGGGCAACCGCCGCCTGGAGGACCCGCCTGCCCAAACTTGCATCCGCAGAGGCATGGGCATGCACCATATAGTGCTTAGAAAAAGTATGCAGGCTTGACCATGTGGCTGCCTGACACACCTGTAGAGCAGAAGCTCGATGTCGCAAAGCCCAGGAGGCACCGACAGCTCTGGTCGAGTGCGCCTTCAATCCCACCGGGAGAGGCAGACCGGAAGAACGGTAGGCCTCCTGAATGGGCCCCTTGATCCATCTGGCCAAGGTTGATTTTGATGCCGCGGACCCCTTACAGCGACCCGCCGTAAGGATGAACAAGGAGTCCGACGTCCGGAATGAGGCAGTTCTGGACACATAAATGCGCACAGCCCTCACCAGATCCAGAGTGTGGAGGTCGCGCTCAACCTGATGAACGGGAGCGGGACAAAATGATGGAAGCACAATCTCTTGGTTCAGGTGAAAAGTGGACACCACCTTAGGCAAGAATTCTGGCCGTGGGCGTAACACCACCTTGTCTTGGTGAACCACCAGGAAGGGTGACTTGCACGAAAGTGCAGCCAATTCTGAGACCCTTCTCAGAGACGTAATCGCCACCAAAAATACCACTTTCTGGGACAGACGAGAGAGGGAAATGTCTCTCAGCGGCTCAAACGGCGGTTTCTGCAGTGCCGCCAGGACCATGTTAAGGTCCCAAGGGTCCAGTGGTCGCCTGTATGGCGGAACCACCCGAGACACCCCCTGCAGGAATTGTCGGACCTTCGGTAGGAGCGCTAAACGTCTGTCAAACAGCACAGACAGCGCTGACACTTGACCCTTCAGGGAGCTGAGGGATAGCCCCAACTCCAAGCCCGACTGTAAGAAAGCCAACAAGGTCGGAACCGACAAGGGCCAAGGAGACCGCCCACCAGAGGCACACCAGGAGAAAAAGATTTTCCACGTCCTGTGGTATATCTTTCGCGAAACAGGCTTCCTAGCCCGATTCATAGTGGCAACCACTGTAGGGGAAAAACCCCTGGATGTCAGCAGCCAGGCCTCAAGAGCCATGCAGTCAATCTGAGGGCCCTGGAATTGAGGTGGAAGAATGGGCCTTGCGCGAGTAGATCTGCGCGTTCTGGAAGGGCCCACCTGTGTCCGCCTGACAGTTGCCACAGGTCCGGATACCAGGACCTCCTGGGCCAATCTGGAGCCACTAGAATGGCTACCCTGCACTCCGTCCTGATCTTCCACAGCACCTTGGGAATCAGAGCTAGAGGCGGGAACACATACGGCAGATGGAATCTGGACCAACTCAGGACCAGGGCGTCTGCTCCCAGAGACTGGGGATCCCACGACCTCGCCATGTATTGCGGCACCTGATGATTCAGCCGCGAGGCCATCAGATCCACGTCCGGAGTGCCCCATCTGCTGCAGATGTCCCGGAAGACGTCTGTATGAAGAGACCACTCTCCGGCGTCCATCCCCTGCTGGCTCAGATAGTCGGCCTCCCAGCTTTCGACCCCTGGGATGTGAACTGCAGAGATCAGGCAGTTGTTGTCCTCCACCCAGGATAGGATGCGGTGGACTTCGGCCAGAGCCTGTGCACTCCTGGTTCCTCCTTGATGATTTATATAAGCGACGGCCGTCGCATTGTCGGACTGAACCCGAATGGGTCGTCCGGAGAGGAATTTCTGAAAAGCCAGGAGTGCCAGATAGACCGCCCTGATCTCCAGCACGTTGATCTGCAACGCCGACTCCGACTGAGTCCAGAGGCCTTGGGCCCTGTGGTGTAGGAACACCGCCCCCCAGCCCTTCAGACTGGCGTCGGTGGTCACCACTAACCATGACGGTTTGAGGAAGGACCGGCCCCGAGATAGGTGACGTGGTTGTAGCCACCACTGCAGGGAATCCCTGGTCGGTTGGGAAAGGGTCACCAGCCGATTCAGAGATGTCGTCCTCTTGTCCCAACTGTGGAGGATCTCCAGCTGTAGAGGACGGAGGCGAAATTGTGCGAAAGGCACCGCCTCTATTGCTGCCACCATGCGCCCCACCAGCTTCATCAACACCCGCAGGGATGATTGTGGGGACAGGAGGATCTGTTGCACTCCTGAATGGATGGCCAGTTGTTTGGCCCGTGGAAGAGACACCAGGGCTGAGGCCGTGTTGAAGTCCATGCCCAGATATGTCAATGACTGGGTCGGAACCAAAGTTGACTTCTGAATATTGAGGAGCCAACCGAATTGTTCCAGAGACCTCATGGTCACATTCAGGCTCTCTTGACAAAGGTGTTCCGATGGCGCCCTGACCAGCAGGTCGTCGAGATAGGGAATGACGGCATGTCCCTGCACATGCAGGAGAGCCATCATAGAGGCCATCACTTTCGTGAACACCCGTGGAGCCGAGGCCAGGCCGAAAGGCAGCGCCACGAACTGGTAGTGTTCGTCCCCCACTGCGAATCTTAACCAGCGTTGATGAGCCGGCGCAATGGGCACGTGAAGGTAAGCGTCCCGAATATCTATGGACGCTAGGAAGTCCCCCTGTGACACAGCCGCGATTACGGAGCGCAGGGATTCCATGCGGAACTTCCGAACCAACACGTGGCGGTTGAACAACTTTAGGTCCAGAACCGGGCGAAAAGATCCATCCTTCTTTGGGACGATAAAGAGGTTGGAGTAAAAACCCCTGAACCTCTCCCCCGAAGGTACTGGGACCACAACTCCGTCCTTGCAGAGATTCTCCAATACCAGATGAAAAGCCTGAGCCTTTTCTGGGGACGGGACCGACCGATGGAATCGGTGTGCCGGCTGTGACGTCAGCTCTATCCTGTAACCTCTGGAGACTATGTCTCGTACCCACTGATCTTGGACTTGGAGCAGCCATCTGTCCCGAAAAAGAGACAGACGGCCCCCCACCTGTGGGGAGGTAGGATGAGAGAGCGAGTCATGCGGAAGCGGGTTTGGGGGTGGCAGCCGCTGCCCCCGCCGGCTTCTTCTGGCGACCCTTGGGGCGCCACTGAGTAGAGGGCTTGCTCCCTCTGTCCGCTCGGGCAGACGATGCTGAAGGTTGTGAACTGGACCGAAAGGACCACTGTTTAGGGTTCCTCTTTACGGTATACCGTGGCTTAGGTTTATTCTGTGGGATCTTTGACTCCGCAGAATCCTTTATCAACTTGTCCAGTTCGGTACCAAAAAGCCTGTCGCCCGAGAACGGAAGATTTTGCAAAATCTTCTTGGACGTGGCATCTGAGTCCCATAGACGCAGCCACAACAATCTGCGGATCGCTATCGCATTGGCCGAAGCCACAGCAGAGCGATTCGCAGTTTCCAGTGTTGCCGTTCTGGCGTAGTCCGCATAGGCCCTTGCTCTATCAGTGAGTGCCAGGACTTCTGAGCTGGACCCTGCCAGGTCAGCAATACCGTCCAAGCAGGAGGTGATCGCCTGCAGAGTCCAGACCGCGGCAAAATTAGGGGCAAATGAAGACCCCACAGCCTCATAAGAAGACTTGGCGAGTTGCTCGACCTGTCTATCAGTAGCGTCCTTCAATGAGGAGCTATCAGAGGCAGAGAAGAGGGAGCGTGCCACAATCCTGGTCATGGAAGCATCCACCTTAGGGGACTGCGACCACTCCTGAAGCACCTCCTCAGGGAAGGGGAAGCGATTGTCCTTAGATTTACGGACATAACGCCGGCCAGGATGAATCCTGGGAGCTCTAATCACCCTTCCGAAGTTAGTGTGATCCAGAAAGGAGCCACTTGGTCTAGCCTCCGGCCGCAGCCATTGGTAGGCCTCCTTTGGGTGAACGGTCACCTCCTCAGGGGGTGTCACGAGACGTAAAGTCTCGTTGATGGAGGACACCAGATCCTCCACCCCCTCTGGTGGTTCTGACACGGACCCGAGTAATGAACCCCCATCATCCTCGTCCCCCTCAGAGAGACCTTCCTCCTCAGAGAGTGTCTGGGGCTCGGGTGAATCCTCACGTCGAGTCCGCTTAAGGGGTCTCACAGTTGAGGCAGGGGACACCCGGGGATAATATGAAGGAGCAGCTGGGTTTTCCAGCCTCCTGGTTAGTACCTCCAGGGATTGCGACATGGAGGACAGCTGGGATAACATAGATTCATTTATCTTGTTCTGTGTCTCCCATGGCCCTGGGCCCACCTGGACCACAGGATATAGCACCGGAGCTGCTGTCTCCTTTGCAGTCTCAGCCCGTGCCTCTGGGCGTCCGCAGTTATTGCAGGACCCCTCAACCAGTGTCCCGTTGCACGTAGCACAGGCAGTGGTGTTACTTGCCACCTTAGCAGCGCTCCTCCCAGCTGAGGACATCCCTACAGCAGGGGGAAAGAAGCCGATCTTTAAAGAAAAAACCGGTACAACCGGCGGCTTACCAACCGCAGTAAAGCGGTGGAGGAAGCGGTGTGTGCGAGTGTGGCCCCCGCGAGGTTTTCCGGTCTCCCCTGAATTGAGTGCAGCCGTGCACTCCAAGCAGATCCCAGCCGGGAAGTGAAGGGAAAAATGGCCGCCGACAGACTAACTGTGGGCGGAGCCGAAAACACGCGGGAGCGCACACGCACGCCCATTACTGACGTCACCGCCTGGGCTGCTTCCATCTCCTCAGGCAGCCTCAGTAATGAAGGCGCCGAGTCCCGCAGCGCGGGAAGTACCGTGACACAAAACACAATACTAATGGCTGCAGACAAAAGTCTGTAGCCGACAGCCGCAGCCCCTGTGAGACACAGGGCGGTCAGCCAGAGTGGCCCCAGCACGGGGTCCACTGCCAGAACCGCGGACCCGAGGGTACGCGCGGTCTGAGTGTCCCAGCACATATAGTGCCGACACTACCCCCAGGCACACCGGAGACACACAAGGTGCCTCAGTGCCGGTCCGGTCTGTAAGCACCATTTAGGGAGGCCTCGGACGGGGGTGCAGCACCAGTCCGGTCTGTAAGCACCATTTAGGGAGGCCTCGGACTGGGCTGGCTCCAGTCCGGTCTGTAAGCACCATTTAGGGAGGCCTCGGACGGAGCGGAGCTGTGCAAGGCTCCATACTCCCACCACCCAGTGCCCCCAAACAGGGATGGGAAGGAGCGCGACAGCGTACCGGGAGGACACGCAGTGTCCAGGCTCTAGGCCCTCCGGTACCTCGACCTGCGTGTTCCCTAAGGGTGAGCAGGGAGACTGCCGAAGGTCCCCGACCGGGACCATATTACCTTGTCTTCAGACGCCATCACGAAAGTTGTGAGGATGCAGTGAAGTGCAAGCAATGCGTGTGATACCTCCGAGCACACTAAGTTAAAAACTGAGGATATTCCCTGCGGTGGGGGTTTATAAGCGGAGGGGGCGGTGTCTACAAACTTGTAGTACCTAGTGTGGCCTCCGGAGGGCAGTGCCCTTAACCCCATTGTCTGGGTCTCCCATTATGATGACCAGAAAATATTCTTTAGACTTTGGGCAGGTAAAAGGGATACAACATCACATCCCCACTGGAGACCATCTGCCCATTAAAGAAAAATACCGGCCTGTATCACCAGTTCACTATCGATGTGCCAAAGGAATGTTACGGGAAATGAAGGAGGCTGGGGTGACCAGAGATAGTTGTATCCCCTGGGCAGCTCCACTCATCCTTGTAAAGACAAAAGATGGTACAATGAGAATGTGTGTTGACTACAGGCAGATTAATCGCATTACACATAAGGATGCTAACCCATTACCCAGAATTGAAGAGTCATTAGATCTCACCAGTGGATATTGGCAAGTTCCCGTGGCAGAGAAGGACAGAGAGAAGATCTCGTTCACGACACCAATGGACCTCTGTGAGTTCGATTGCATGCCGTTTGGACTCTGCAATGCACCGGGAATATTCTAAAGGTTGATGGAGTGCTGCCCGGGGCACAGAAACTTTGAAACCGTGTTACTGTACCTTGATGACGTCATTGTCTACTCAAAGACGTATAAGGACTATCTGAAGCACCTGTCTGAAGTATTCGAGGCATTATCCAAGTTTGGCATGAAAGTGAAGCCATCCAAATGCCACTTACTGAAGCCCAAGATACAGTACCTAGGACATGTAGTCAGCGCTGAAGGACAAGATCTTGGCCTACCCTTACTCTGACCAACCGTTTATGCTTTACACAGATGCGAGCAACATGGGATTAAGAGCCGTGTTATCCCAGGTGCAGAGAGGCAAGGAGAGAGTGATTGCCCATGGCAGCAGGACGCTCCGTCCTACAGAAAGGAACCCCGACAACTATATCTCCTTCAAGCTCTGTTCCTTGCCATAGTCTGGGCTGTGACCGAATGCTTTAAACGTTACTTGGCTTCAGCGAAGTTTACCATCAATATGGACAATAATCCGCTGACCCATTTGGAAACCGCAAAGCTAGGTGCACCTGAGCAGTGATGGATGACCCTGTTGTCTAATTACAACTTTACCATCAAGTACCTGGCAGGGCATAAGAATGAGAATGCTGATGCACTGTCAAGGATGCCAGGTGTGGGAGAAGACCTGGAGGAGCTGGATGAAATAGAGCTACCGGCTTTTCACCGAAGCAGTGTATCCCAGTATTCTCATGATTAGTGATGGGCGAGTCCTAAATTACTCAGAATCGCTTGACTCTAGCGAGTTCGAGCCCAGGACTCGCTGCTCGTTGCGAGTCTAGCGAGTCCAATGTTAATGAATGGGGAAGCGAGTAATAGCGAGTAATGTGTGATTTACAAATCGCAGATGTGTCTCGGAAGCTTTGTCGGAACATAACAGATTCTGTATGGGTGGAGGCACACTGTTGTGCATCAAACACGGAGCGTGATTGATGCACGACAGTGATGCGAGTGCAATGCTAGTTTGGTGCGAGTATAGTGCTAGTGTGAAAACGATTCGACTCCCCCAGCATATATACAGGCAGAGCGGCCGATAACGTGGTGCCGCTCATTTGCTATTCATGATATGCACTGCATCCTCCCGTCCATCAGCAGGGGGGATGCAGTGCATATCCCGTAATACAGGCTCTCCCCGTACCGTAGTTATACAGGCTCCCCCAGCATATATACAGGCTCCATCGTAAGTATACAGGCCCCCCCTCGCAGTGTTCCCGTCTGCTCCCCCGTCCTCCTATGTGCTCCCCTGTGTCTCTCCTCTGCTCCCCCTCTCCTCCTCTTCCTCCATTCTTCTCACTTGTCCTCGCTCCTGCACGTCCCGTACGCTCCCGGTGTCCGGTCTCTCCAGCGTCTCTTGCGATGTGCTGCCAGGACCTGGCATGATGTCATATTCACATCACAGCCGGTTACCTAGTAACCGGCAGTAATTACACTGCCGGTTACTGGTTAATGGCTGTCATGTGATTATGACATCATGCCAAGTCCTGTAGAACAGAGGATAGGTGAGGATGACCCGCCGGCAGATCAGTGAATGGGCTGTCACAGTAGAGTTCACCTGAGGTGAACCCTGACTGTGAAAGTCATTTTGCAGTCTGCTCTCCCTCTGCATAGACGTGAGTCTATGCAGAGGGATGTGGCAGTGAAGATTCCGTTTATGGACTACATCGGAGGCGATCGTCGTGGGACCTTCGTTGTGGACTATGTCGGACGGAAGAGGATTTTTTAAATAAAGTTGGAGTCCCTAATTGTGTTCTGTTTTATTTCTAATAAAATTATTTTGTGTGTTGTGTTTTTTTTTCTATTAATTACTGGAAATTCATGGCGGTCATGTCTAATATTGGCGTGACCGCGATAAATTTCGAGCTTAGGGCCAGCTGATAATAAAAAGCTGGCCCTAACCCCTTTATTACCCAGTGAGCCACCGCAGCAGGGCCACTGGAAGAGCGGGGTTCAGCGCCAGAAGATGGCGCTTCAATGTATGCGCCATCTTCTGGGGCGGCTGCGGGCTGCAATTCGCAGCGGGGGGTGCCCAGAACGCTTGGGCATCCCTGCGCTGCGGATTCCAGCCACCAGCTGCTTAGCTGTACCTGGCTGAACATAGAAATTGCGCGAAGCCCCACGCAGTTTTTTTTTAATTATTTCATGAAATTCATGAAATAATAAAAAAAAGGGCTCCCCTATTTTCTTGTGTCCGGCCAAGTACAGATGGGCACCTGGGGTTTGGGGGCAGCCCGTCGCTGCCTGCTGGATCCAGCTGGTTACCAAAATACGGCGAAGCCCACGTCAAATTTTTTTCTGAAGAATCCATAAAACAATATAAATAAAAGGGACTGCATCTTTATTAACCCCTCGGCCATGGTGGAAGGGTTAATAAAGAGGCAGTCCCTTTTTTAGGATTGTTTTATTGATTTTTCACAAAAAAAATAACGTGGGCTTCGCCATATTTCTGGAACCAGCCGGATCCAGCAGGCAGCGACGGGCTGCCCCCAACCCCCAGGTGCCTATTTGTACCTGGCCGGACACAAGACTATAGGGGAGCCCTTTTTTTTATTATTTCATGAATTAGCAATGAAATAATAAAAAAAAAATGCGTGGGGCTCCGCGCAATTTCTATGTCTAGCAAGGTACAGCTAAGCAGCTGGGGGCTGGAATCTGCAGGGCAGGGAGGCCCAAGCTTTCTGAGCACCCACAGATGGGAAGCCAGCATGTCAGCAGCCATTGTAAACCCATTGAGCATGCCCTTGACAGACTCTTGAAGCTAAGCAGTGAGAGCCTTGGTCACAGGCTGGATGGGAGACCTCATGAGAGACCCAATGGAAGTCTCTATGGGTGACCCAATGGAAATCTCAATGGGAGACCATGGCTGCATTGACTTTTGACAGGCCAAAAGGCTGGTAAGAGTAGAAGCCATTGACTGTAATTAAAACTGACTTTTACTAATGTATGCCTCTTCAAAGGTCCCACAGATGGGAAGCCAGCATGTCAGCAGCCATTGTAAACCCATTGTGCATGCCCTTGACATACTGTTGAAGCTAAGCAGTGAGAGCCTTGGTCATGGGCTGGATGGGAGACCTCATGAGAGACCCAATGGGAGTCTCTAAGAAAGTCTCTATGGGTGACCCAATGGGAATCTCAGTGGGAGAGCCTATGGCAATTTCAATGGGAGACCATGGCTGCATTGACTTTTGACAGGCCAAAGGGCTGGTAAGAGCAGAAGTCATTGACTGTATTTAAAACTAACTATTACTAATGTATTCCTCTTCAAAAGTCCCACAGATGGGAAGCCAGCATGTCAGCAGCCATAGTAAACCCATTGTGCATGCCCTTGACAGACTCTTGAAGCTAAGCAGTGAGAGCCTTGGTCACGGGCTGGATGGGAGACCTCATGAAAGACCAAATGGAAGTCTCTATAGGTGACCCAATGGGAATCTCAATGGAAGACCATAGCTGCATTGACTTTTGACAGGCCAAAGGGCTGGTAAGAGTAGAAGCCATTGACTGTAATTAAAACTGACTTTTACTAATGTATGCCTACACAAATGTCCCACAGATGGGAAGCCACCATGTCAGCAGCCATTGTAAACCCATTGTGCATGCACTTGATAGATTGTTGAACCTAAGCAGTGAGAGCCTTGATCATGGGCCGGATGGGAAACCTCATGAGAGACTCAATGGAAGTCTCTATGGGTGACCCCATGGGAATCTCAGTGGGAGAGCCTATGGCTGCATAGACTTTTGACAGGCCAAAGGGCTGATAAGAGTAGACTCCATTGACTGTAATTAAAACTGACTTTTCCTAATGTATGCCGCTTCAAAAGTCCCACAGATGGGAAGCCAGCATGTCAGCAGCCATTGTAAACCCATTGTGCATGCCCTTGACAGACTGTTGAAGCTAAGCAGTGAGAGCCTTGGTCACAGGCTGGATGGGAGACCTCATGAGAGACCCAAAGGAAGTCTCCATGGGTGACCCAATGGGAATCTCAGTGGGAGAGCCTATGGCAATTTTAATGGGAGACCATGGCTGCATTGACTTTTGACAGGCCCAAGGGCTGGTAAGAGCAGAAGCCATTGACTGTAATTAAAACTGACTTTTACTAATGTATTCCTCTTTAAATGTCCCACAGATGGGAACCCAGCATGTCAGCAGCCATAGTAAACCCATTGTGCATGCCCTTGACAGACTCTTGAAGCTAAGCAGTGAGAACCTTGGTCACGGGCTGGATGGGAGACCTCATGAGAGACCCACTGGAAGTCTCTATGGGTGACCCAATGGGAATCTCAGTGGGAGAGCCTATTGCAATTTCAATGGTAGACCATGCCTGCATTGACTTTTGACAGGCCAAGGGGCTGGTAAGAGCAGAAGCCATTAACTGTAATTAAAACTGACTTTTACTAATGTATTCCTTCAAAAGTCCCACAGATGGAAAGCCAGCATGTCAGCAGCCATAGTAAACCCATTGTGCATGCCCTTGACAGACTCTTGAAGCTAAGCAGTGAGAGCCTTGGTCACGGGCTGGATGGGAGACCACATGAGAGACCCAATGGAAGTCTCTATGGGTGACCCAATGGGAATCTCAATGGTAGACCATGGCTGCATTGACTTTTGACAGGCCAAAGGGCTGGTAAGAGCAAAAGCCAATGACTGTAATTAAAACTGACTTTTACTAATGTATGCCTCTTCAAAAGTCCAACAGATGGAAGCCAGCATGTCAGCAGCCATTGTAAACCCATTGTGCATGCCCTTGACAGACTGTTGAAGCAAAGCAGTGAGAGCCTTGGTCATGGTCTGGATGGGAGACCTCACGAGAGACTCAATGGAAGTCTCTATGGTGACCCAATGGGAATCTCAGTGGGAAAGTCTATGGATATTTCAATGTGAGACCATGGCTGCATTGCCTTTTGACAGGTTAAGCGGCTGGTAAGAGCAGAAGCCATTGACTGTAATTTAAACTGACTTTTACTAATGTATGCCTCTTCAAACGTCCCACAGATGGGAAGCCAGCATGTCAGCAGCCATTGTAAACCCATTGTGCATGCCCTTGACATACTGTTGAAGCTAAGCAGTGAGAGCCTTGGTCATGGGCTGGATGGGAGACCTCATGAGAGACCCAATGGAAGTCTCTATGGGTGACCCAATGGGAATCTCAATGGGAGACCATGTCTGCATTGACTTTTGGACAGGCCAAAGGGCTGGTAAGAGTACAAGCCATTGACTGTAATTAAAACTGACTTTTACTAATGTATGCCTCTTCAAACGTCCCACAGATGGGAATCCAGCATGTCAGCAGCCATTGTAAACCCATTGTGCATGCCCTTGATAGATTGTTGAAACTAAGCAGTGAGAGCCTTGGTCACAGGCTGGATGGGAAACCTCATGAGAGACTCAATGGAAGTCTCTATGGGTGACCCCATGGGAATCTCAGTGGGAGAGCCTATGGCAATTTCAATGGGAGACCATGGCTGCATAGATTTTTGACAAGTCAAAGGGCTGGTAAGAGTAGACTCCATTGACTGTAATTAAAACTGACTTTTACTAGTGTATGCCTCTTCAAAAGTCCCACAGATGGGAAGCCAGCATGTCAGCAGCCATTGTAAACCCATTGTGCATGCCCTTGACATACTGTTGAAGCTAAGCAGTGAGAGCCTTGGTCACGGGCTGGATGGGAGACCTCATGAAAGACCCAATGGAAGTCTCTATGGGTGACCCAATGGGAATGTCAATGGAAGACCATAGCTGCATTGACTTTTGACAGGCCAAAGGGCTGGTAAGAGTAGAAGCCATTGACTGTAATTAAAACTGACTTTTACTAATGTATGCCTATACAAAAGTCCCACAGATGGGAAGCCACCATGTCAGCAGCCATTGTAAACCCATTGTGCATGCACTTGATAGATTGTTGAAGCTAAGCAGTGAGAGCCTTGATCATGGGCCGGATGGGAGACCTCATGAGAGACTCAATGGAAGTCTCTATAGGTGACCCCAATGGGAATCTCAGTGGGAGAGCCTATGGCTGCATAGACTTTTGACAGGCCAAAGGGCTGATAAGAGTAGACTCCATTGACTGTAATTAAAACTGACTTTTACTAATGTATGCCTCTTCAAAAGTCCCACAGATGGGAAGCCAGCATGTCAGCAGCCATTGTAAACCCATTGTGCATGCCTTGACAGACTGTTGAAGCTAAGCATTGAGAGCCATGGTCCTGGCGGATGGGAGACCTCATGAGAGACCCAAAGGAAGTCTCAATGTAAGTCTCTATGGGTGACCCCAATGGGAATCTAAGTGGGAAGCCTATGGCAATTTAATGGAGGAACCATGACTGTTGATTTTGACAGGCCAAAGGGTGTAAGAGCAATGCCAATTGACTGTAATTAAAACTGACTTTTACTAATGTATTCCTCTTTAATGTCCCACAGATGGGAACCAGCATGTCAGCAGCCATAGTAAACCATTGTGGAGACCCTTGACAGCATTGAAGCTAGAGGAAACTTTGGTTTAAAGGCTGGATGGAGACTTCATGAAGACAGGCTCATGGAAGTCACCATGGGTACAATGATGAATTTCAACTGGGAGACCATGGCTGCATTGACTTTTGACAGGCCAAAGGGTGTAAAGTAGAAGCCATTGACTTGTAATTAAAACTGAACTTTTACTAATGTATGGCCTCTTCAAAGTACCACAATGGGAATCAGCTATGTCAGCAGCCATTGTAAACCCATTGTGCATGCCATTTATATGTTGAAGCATAAGCAGTGAGAGCCTTGTGTCAGTAAGGGATGGTGAGACCTCATGAAAACCCAATGGGAGTCTTAAGAAGTCTCTATGGTCCCAATGGAATCCCAGTGGGAGCCATGCAATTCATTGGAGCCTGGCTGCATTGACTTTTGACAGGCCAAGGGGCTGGTAAGAGCAGAAGCCATTAACTGTAATTAAACTGACTTTTACAATGATTCTTCAAAAGTCACAGATGGAAAGCCAGCATGTCACGCATAGTAAACCCATTGTGATGCCTTGACGACTCTTAAGCTAAGCATGAGAGCCTTGGTCACGGGCTGATGGAGACCACATGAAGCCCAATGGAAGTCCTATGGGTGACCCAATGAGAAACTCATGGGAGACCATGGCTGCATTGACTTTTGACAGCCAAAGGGCTGGTAAGAGCAGAGAGACTAATTAAACTATAATGATCTCTTAAAAGTCCCACAATGGGATCCAGGAGACATGCGCGCATAGATTAACCAAGTGAAGTGTAGACCTTTACTTTAAATGCTTAAATGTATGCCTAAAGTCCACTTGGAAGCCAGTGCAGAGAAACCTCATGAAGCCATGGAAGTTCTTGGGTGACTAATGGGATGTCAAATGGAGACCCATGTGAGACATTGGACAGCCAAGGTGGTAAGAGTAGAGCTACCCTGAATTAATAAATGACTTTTATTGATATGCTTACAAAAGTCCCACAGATGGAAGCGCAGCAGACATTGTAAAATGGACATTGTATTTGTTATTTAATGCCGAGGAGCCTGATCATAGGCGATGGGAGACCTCATGAGAGACTCATGGAGTCTCTTGGTACCATGGAATTGAGGAGCCTGATGGTGCATTGACTTTTGACAGCCAAAGGCTGATAGGTAGACCCATTGAGTAATTAAAACTGCTTTACTATGTAGCCCAAAAGTCCCACAGTGGAAGCCAGCATTTCAGCAGCATTTAACATTGTGCATGCCCTTGACAACGTTGAAGCAAGCAGTGAGAGCATTGTCAAGCTGGTGGAGACCTTGAAGACCAGGAAGTCTCATGGGTGACCCAATGGGTCTTAATGGGAGACCGTCATTGAGTTGACAGGCCAAAGGAAGTAGAGCCAACTGAAATCATGGGACTATGAATTTTCAAAGTCCCAGTGGAAGCAGCTGTAGCAGCCATTGTAAACCTGGCATGACTTGATAGATGTTGAATAACAGTATGCCTTGGTCATGGCTGGATGGGAAACCTCATGAGAGACCCAATGGAATCTCATGGATCTTAGGACCATGGAATCTCAGTGGAGAGCCTATGGCATTTTGAATGGAGACCATGGCTGCATGAGTTTGAAGGCCCAAGGAGCAATGCAGACCATGCTGTAATTAACGACTTTACTGAAGCAGAATTCTTAATGTCACAAAATAACAACATGTCATCCCTAGTAAACATTGTAGCATGCCCATTGACACAGACTCTTGAAGCTACAAGCGTAGACTTGGTACCTAGGATGGAGTCTCATGGGACAATGGAATCTCTGACCTGGCATCATGAGAAAGTGTAAGAGAGACATTGGCTGATTGACTTTTGACAAGGCCAAAGGTGGAAGAGTAAGCCATTGACTTTAATACAACTGACTTACTTAATGTATGCTCTTCAAAGTCACAGATGGGAATCAGCTGTCAGAGGGAGACCTCATGAGAGACTCAATGGAAGTCTCTATGGGTGACCCCATGGGAATCTCAGTGGGAGAGCCTATGGCTGCATTGACTTTTGACAGGCCAAAGGGCTGATAAGAGTAGACTCCATTGACTGTAATTAAAACTGACTTTTACTAATGTATGCCTCTTCAAAAGTCCCACAGATGGGAAGCCAGCATGTCAGCAGCCATTGTAAACCATTGTGCATGCCCTTGACAGACTGTTGAAGCTAAGCAGTGAGAGCATTGGTCACAGGCTGGATGGGAGACCTCATGAGAGACCCAAAGGAAGTCTCTATGGGTGACCCAATGGGAATCTTAATGGGAGACCATGCCTGCATTGATGTTTGACAGGCCAAAGGGCTGGTAAGAGTAGAAGCCATTGACTGTAAATAAAACTGACTTTTACTAATGAATGCGTCTTCAAAAGTCCCACAGATGGGAAGCCAGCATGTCAGCAGCCATTGTAAACCCGTTGTGCATGCTCTTGATAGATTGTTGAAGCTAAGCAGTGAGAGCCTTGGTCATGGGCTGGATGGGAAACCTCATGAGAGACCCAATGGAAGTCTCAATGGAAGTCTCTATGGGTGACCCAATGGGAATCTCAGTGGGAGAGCCTATGGCAATTTTAATGGGAGACCATGGCTGCATTGAGTTTTGACAGGCCCAAGGGCTGGTAATAGCAGAAGCCATTGACTGTAATTAAAACTGACTTTTACTAATGCATTTCTCTTTAAATGTCCCACAGATGGGAACCAAGCATGTCAGCAGCCATAGTAAACCCATTGTGCATGCCCTTGACAGACTCTTGAAGCTAAGCAGTGAGAACCTTGGTCACGGGCTGGATGGGAGACCTCATGAGAGACCCAATGGAAGTCTCTATGGGTGACCCAATGAGAATTTCAATGAGAGACCATGGCTGCATTGACTTTTGACAGGCCAAAGGGCTGGTAAGAGTAGAAGCCATTGACTTTAATTAAAACTGACTTTTACTAATGTATGCCTCTTCAAAAGTCCCACAGATGGGAATCCAGCATGTCAGCAGCCATTGTAAACCCATTGTGCATGCCCTTGACAGATGTTGAAGCTAAGCAGTGAGAGCCTTGGTCAGGGCTGGATGGGAACCTCATGAGAGACTCAATGGAAGTCTCTATGGGTGACCCAATGGGAATCTCAGTGGAAGCTATGGCAATTTCAATGGAGACCAGGCTGCATGACTTTTGACAGGCCAAAGGCTGGTAAGAGTAAAGCCATTGACTGTAATTAAAACTGACTTTTACTAATGTATGCCTCTTCAAAAGTCCCACAGATGGGAAGCCAGCATGTCAGCAGCCATTGTAAACCCATTGTGCATGCCTTGACAGACTGTTGAAGCTAAGCAGTGAGAGCCTTGGTCATGGCTGGATGGGAGACCTCATGAGAGACTCAATGGAAGTCTCTATGGGTGACCCAATGGGAATTCAATGGAGACCATGGCTGCATTGACTTTTGACAGCCAAAGGGCTGGTAAGAGTAGAGCCATTGACTGTAATTAAAACTGACTTTTACTAATGTATCCTCTTCAAAAGTCCCACAGATGGGAAGCCAGCATGTCAGCAGCCATTGTAAACCATTGTGCATGCCCTTGACAACTGTTGAAGCTAAGCAGTGAGAGCCTTGGTCCCAATGGAAGTCTCTATGGGTGACCCAATGGGAATCTCAATGGGAGACCATGGCTGCATTGACTTTTGACAGGCCAAAGGCTGGTAAGAGTAGAAGCCATTGACTGTAATTAAAACTGATTTTTACTAATGTATGCCTCTTCAAAAGTCCCAAGATGGGAAGCCAGCATGTCAGCAGCCATTGTAAACCATTGTGCATGCCCTTGACAGACTGTTGAAGCTAAGCAGTGAGAGCCTTGGTCACGGGCTGGATGGAGACCTCATGAGAGACCCAATGGAAGTCTCTATGGGTGACCCAATGGGAATCTCAGTGGGGAGCATGGCAATTTCAATGGAGACCATGGCTGCATTGACTTTTGACAGGCCAAAGAGCTGGTAAGAGTAGAAGCCATTGACTGTAATTAAAACTGACTTTTACTAATGTATTCCTCTTCAAAAGTCCCACAGATGGGAAGCCAGCATGTCAGCAGCCAATGTAAATCCCATTGTGCATGCCTTGACAGACTTTGAAGCTAAGCAGTGAGAGCCTTGGTCATGGGCTGGATGGGAGACCTCATGAGAGGCTCAATGGAAGTCTCTTATGGGTCACCCAATGGGAATCTCAATGGGAGAGTCTATGGCAGTTTCAATGGGAGACCATGGTTGCATAGACTTTTGACAGGCCAAAGGGCTGGTTAGAGTAGAAGCCATTGACTGTAATTAAAACTGACTTTTACTAATGTATGCCTATCAAACGTCCCACAGATGGGAAGCCAGCATGTCAGCAGCCATTGTAAACCCATTGTGCATGCCCTTGACAGACTCTTGAAGCAAAGCAGTGAGAGCCTTGGTCATGGGCTGGATGGGAGACCTCATGAGAGACTCAATGGAAGTCTCTATGGGTGACCCAATGGAATCAGTGGAGAGCCTATGGCATTTCAATGGGAGACCATGGCTACATTGACTTTTGACAGGCCAAAGGGCTGGTAAGAGCAGAAGCCATTGACTGTAATTAAAACTGACTTTTACTAATGTATGCCTCTTCAAAAGTCCCACAGATGGGAAGCCAGCATGTCAGCAGCCATTGTAAACCCATTGTGCATGCCCTTGACAGACTCTTGAAGAAAGCTGTGAGAGCCTTGGTCATGGGCTGGATGGGAGACCTCATGAGAGACTCAATGGAAGTCTCTATGGGTGACCCAATGGGAATCTCATGGGAGAGCCTATGGCAATTTCAATGGGAGACCATGGCTACATTGACTTTGACAGGCCAAAGGGCTGGTAAGAGCAGAAGCCATTGACTGTAATTAAAACTGACTTTACTAATGTATGCCTATACAAAAGTCCCACAGATGGGAAGCCATACATGTCAGCAGCATTGTAAACCCATTGTGCATGCCCTTGACAGATTGTTGAAGCTAAGCAGTGAGAGCCTTGTCAGGGCTGGATGGGAGACCTCATGAGAGACCAATAAGTCTCATGGGTGCTGGAATCTCAGGGAGAGCCTTGCATTCAATGGGAGACCATGGCTGCATAGACTTTTGACAGGCCAAAGGGCTGGTAAGAGTAGAAGCCATTGACTGTAATTAAAACTGACTTTTACTAATGTATGCCTCTTCAAAAGTCCCACAGATGAGAAGGCAGCATGTCAGTAGTCATAGTAAACCCATTGTCCATGCCCTTGACAGATTGTTGAAGCTACGCAGTGAGAGCCTTGTCACGGGCTAGATGGGAGACCTCATGAGAAACCCAATGGAGGGGCGTGTCCTGGCAGCAATGGCTCCGGTCGCATAGTAGGTGAGCTCTGATCAGCCACAGCACAAACGCGGCTATACCCAGAGAACTAAGAAGCCTGTGCAGCCTCAAACTCTCCCCTACACTCCCGGTACCACTGGGAATCTTATGGGCAAACAGAAACCCCCCGCACCGCGCTTACCGAGGCGGGTTTCAGATTTCTTTCTCCCGGGCGGGAAGCCCCTCTCCTCGTCCAACATGGCGCCTCCTTCTTCACCCCGTGCACAGCGCGCGGCTAAGCGCGGGAATGCACAAACAGGAGAACTGAGTGCACTGTCCCTCGACCCACGGGAGGCTCCACTCACCAAGGGTGCGATGGAGGAGCTGCTGGCGGGGTTCAGAGTCACCCTGCAACAGGATATGCGCGCGATGGTCGCCGAGGTGAGAGGGGAGGTCACGCAGCTCAGTGCCAGGGTGGACAAGCTGGAGGAAAAAATGGCTGAACTAGTTGAGGCCCACAATGAGCTGATGGACACTCATGAGCGGCACCAGGCCAGGACAGACAGGATATCGGCTAAGACGCTTGACCTGGAGGATCGCTCTCGCCGTAATAACGTGAGGATCCGCGGCATACCGGAGCAGATTGCACCCCAGGACCTGCGTTCTATGCTACAGGATTTTGTTCTCCAAGTCCTTCCTGACACCCCCAGGATGCTGCTTACTGTGGACCGCATACATAGAGTCCCGAAGCCCCCATCGGTACCGGAGGATCGCCCTAGAGATGTGCTCGCCCGCCTGCACTATTATGAGGTGAAGGAGAACTTTCTACGAGCCCTGCGGCAGGGCCCGAAACTGCTGGACTCCTTTGCAACTTTGGAGGTATTTCCGGACCTCTCTCCCGGGACGCTGGCCCTGCGACGGGCATTCAGACCCTACACTGAAATCTTAAGGAACAAGGGCATCCCATACCGCTGGGGATTTCCCACTAAGCTCCTGATCCGCCGTGACGGCAAGGTGACTGTGTGCTTCATCCCTCCACAGGCTGAGAAGCATCTTGCTCGATGGGGAATGTGGCCCTCGGCCCCTATGTCGGAGAAGCAATCCCCTGTGGTATCCCCGCGACCTGACCCTGGAGATAGCAACAATCCAGAATGGTCTAAGGACTGATGCATCAGATGCACGCACAGGTTTCTTTAGCTCACTGCATATAAGTGCTGATGGCTGATCTTCACTGTTCCTTCTTCTTGCTTTTATTCCCTTTTCTACCTTCTACTTTCCTGTTGTGGTTCTTCTACCTGCTTCTTTGTTCTCCCCCAACCCATACTTGCACTCTTGTATCCTCACTTCTAATTGTTTTCTCCTTATCCCCTGTTGCGGTACCCCCCTTCCCCTTATCATCCTTTTCTCCTCCTTCTCCTTCTCTCCTGCTGTCCCTCTTCCCCCCCCCCTCCCCTCTGCATCTCTGACTTTTCTCGCTCTCTTTTTGAGTCCCCTTCTATCTTGCTCTGGCTAACTGAAGTCTCTCTTGCCTTGATCTCCCTGAATTCTCTGACTAGTACTGCACTGATTTTCTGACCTTTTCTGTCATCTATTCTCCTCTATCCCTGCAACTTCGTTGGCTCTGACCTCCTCCTCCTGGAGCTTTGGGGTCTCAGCCGCCCCTGGTGGGTGCTTGGCTTTCCTTGCACTCTGTTCTGACTGTTATTGATAGTCTAGGGACAGCGCCGTTGCGCTGATACGTGTTATTATTTACTACTGCACTTGTTTTGCACTGTAATAAATCACCCCTGGTCCCTCCTCACCCTCCTTCCCTCCCTCCCCTTGGCTGTATTGTTGGAAGGGACTATACTGTGAGCTGCACCTTCTTTTCAGAATCAGATTTGCTTTTATTCTCTGTATACCTCTGCCTGTTTTGAGTACTCTGAATCATCATGACTCTGTCGTTAGCCTCTGTTAATGTCAATGGCCTGAATTCTGCTGGCAAAAGAAGTGTGGTTTGGCGCCAACTCAAGAAAACGGGTGGCGACATTCTGTTCATACAGGAGACTCATCTCCTGAGTGGAGACTGTCACAGGATGGCTTCCCAGTACTATCCCTCTCAATTTTTTGCTTCAGCAGACTCCAAACGGGCAGGTGTGGCGATTTTTGTACATAAAAATGTTGACTTTTCTCCTGTTGAAGTAATTGCGGACCCCAAGGGACGCTATATTGTGGTTATTGCTCAACTAGGCGGAGTCCTGTATACGTTAGCTTCCGTGTACGGTCCAAACACAGGACAACGCACTTTTCTGAAAGGTTTTCTCAAACTTCTGGCATTACACGCCAAAGGCTGCAGGATAATTGCTGGAGACTTTAACGCTCCCATGGAGAAGCATCTTGATTGCTCGAATCCCTCGACATATCGGGGCGATTTAGGCCTTATTTTCGCTCAGTCTCAGTTACATGACATCTGGCGGTACTTACATCCCTCAGAACGAGACTATACGTTCATGTCTCCCCGACATGGAACCTTGAGTAGGCTCGATTACTTTCTGGTGGATGATTCCATCCTCCCACACTGTGTCACTGCCAATATTGCCTCTATAACCTGGTCGGATCATGCGCAGATTTCCTTGGAGGTAACCGACCCTACCTCGATCAGACCACCGGCTCGCTGGAGGCTGAACGAGTATCTCCTATCCCTTCCATCACATGCTCAACGTGTACATGAGCAGCTGGAACAGTACTTTATGTCTAACGATGTAGCTGGGACTGATCCGGAAATCCTTTGGTACGCCCATAAGGCGGTACTACGGGCGTTCTTCTCCAGCTAGCGTCTAGAGCCAAAAAGGAACGTGAGGCTACAGTTGCTGCTCTACTTTCTAAGATTAAACTCTTGGAAACAAGACATAGGGCCTCCCCCGTAAGCCCTGTTATGCAAGATCTAATAGAGGCGAGACGAGACCTGAGAGCATGTCTACTAGAAAATGCTGAAAAACATCTAAGAAAAACCAAATCCAGGTTCTACGCCATGGGGGATAGAGCAGGAGCCCTGTTGGCTAGGAGAATTAAAAAGAGGGAAGCCCAGTCCAGAGTCTCTACCTTGCTGACCCCATCAGGAGATACTGTACGCAACCCAATTAAAATTGCGGAAGAGTTTGGTAAATTTTACCAATCCTTATATAACTTAAAGGACTCGAAAGACATTCCTCAGCCCTCAAGTGAGACCATACAGGCTTTCCTATCCAAAGCTTCTCTCCCTCGCCTCTCTCAAGAACAATTGGGATTTTTGAATGCCCCGATCACTGAAGGGGAAATAACAATGACCATACGGTCAATTAAGAAACGTACCTCCCCTGGCCCAGACGGTTTCTCTTACGCATATTATTCTTCCTTTTCTACTCTCCTCACTCCCTACTTTTGAAACTTTTCACCTTCTGGCAGCAGAGAGGCTCAATTCGTAAGGAGGGACTGGAGGCACTTATATCCACTATTCCTAAAGAGGGGAAACCACTCACCTCCCCTGGAGACTTTAGGCCCATATCCCTACTCAACTGTGATCTCAAGATTTATGCGAAACTCCTTGCTGCCCGCCTCTCGGCTGTCCTCCCCTCCTTGGTTCAACTGGATCAGGTGGGCTTTGTCCCTGAACGTCAGACTTCTGATGGTACACGCAGACTCCTGAATGTGCTGGAGCTGCTTGAACGTCGGAAACTCCCCAGTGCACTCCTATCTCTGGACGCTGAGAAGGCCTTTGATAGGGTGCACTGGGGATACCTGGACGAGGTCCTCTTGAGGTTTGGACTACGGGGACCGATCCGAGATGCAATTAATGCCTTGTACTCTAATCCATGTGCGGCGGTCAGTGTTTCAGGTTTTCACTCTCCGCGCTTTAACATCACCAATGGCACTCGTCAGGGCTGTCCTCTTTCTCCTTTAGTGTTTGCCCTGATAATGGAGCCACTTGCCTCCATTGTCCGAGACTCTACGGACATACGAGGGGTTAAAGTTGGCTCCCTTGAACACAAAATAGGGCTATACGCGGACGACGTGATTTTCTTTTGCACTGACCTGCGCACCTCTCTGCCTGCCATTCTTTCAGTCTTGGAGGAATTCTCTCTTGCCTCCTACTACAAACTGAACTTTGCTAAATCTACTATTCTCCCTCTACACCTTCCTGCTGCTGACCAAGCGTTTTTCCAACGTTTATTTCCGTTCACCTGGGCCAGGGAAGGATTTAAATACTTGGGGATATATATCACCAAAATCTCTGCAATTGTTAAACGTAATTGGGAAACCTTACATGGTGATATCAGAAGGGAAACTGAGAGACTCTCGGGACTGCAGCTATCTTGGATTGCCAGGATTCAGATTATCAAAATGTCCATTCTTCCGAAAATTCTTTACCTGCTACGGTGCATACCTCTGAACTTCCCAGGTAATTCAATACGAGCACTGCAAGCCACCTTAGGTCGTTTTGTGTGGAATGGTAGACCCCCCCGAGTCGCTAGACGGGTCCTCTTCCTCCCTTATTCTAGGGGAGGAATGGGGCTACCTAGTATTGCATCATATGCAAGGGCTGCAGTCCTTCAGGCTGCCGGGAATTGGTGGTCTGATGCTTCCTCTTCTAGATGGATGCAGATGGAATCCCACTTTTCTCCAGGGGGCTCTACCCGTCTATTATTGGAGATGAACTTACTTAAGTATCAGCCTCCCCCCAACTCTCTTAGAGTCATGACCACCTTGTTGGGAGTGTGGGCAAAGATTGGTAGATCTCATTTTTCCTTCCTCTACCGATACGTTTCTCTAGTTGCGGTGGAGAAATTGGTCCCAGATCTGTCGCTTCTGGAGTGGAGGAGAGAGGGGATCAGGTATATATCGGAACTGTTGGACTCATCTGGATGCCTCCAACAGTTCTCCACCTTGTCTCTTTTATTTACCTTGCCGAAAACTACTTTTTACCGGTATTTGCAGATCCGACACTTCCTGACCTCACTGTTGTGGCCAACTCCAGATCTCACAGCCATTGACCCAGGACTCCAGACTTTCATGAAGGCTGGAAGGTCTGCTAGGCATGGAGTCTCTATCATGTATAGAGCTTTGCTGTGCTCTGAGGGGAACCTTAAATTACCTTACATGTTGAAGTGGGAGGCACTGTTGTCCTTCTCTGTCTCATGTGAGGAATGGCATATGGCTGCATCACATGCGTCTCGCTACTCTTCTTGTGTGACGCATTTGGAACAGTCCAAAAAAACCCAAATGCAATGGTATCATACTCCTGAGCGTCTGGCACGCTTCGCCCGGGGATCCCCTGGGACCACTCCCTATTGTTGGAAAGGCTGTCGGATTCTTGGAGACACGCTCCACATGTGGTGGGGCTGTCCGGTGATCTCGCAATTTTGGAAAGTGGTGGAACGCTTGTTGGTGGAACTGGCTGGGTTTCCCGTCCCTTTTTCCCCCCAATTGGCGATACTAGGCATAGGTCTGGAACATTTTCCTACGCCAATACGTCCTATTGCCACTAATATTATCATTGCAGCAAGACAGTGTCTCGCAGCAAGGTGGAGATCAACTGTGGCTCCTTCCCTGACAGACCTGGTGATTGGGCTTAACATGCATTTCCAGTATGAATTGATACTGGCTCACTCATTACCTAAAAGAAATAGAGTTCTTACTTGGTGGGATCCCTGGATCTCTTCTGTGCATAATACTGTTCATGTGTAATCATTTTCTTTCAGCCGTCCCCTGCCTCCCTTTCCCCCTTTCCCCTCGACCCTTGTCTTACCACCCTACTTTCCTAAATTCCCTCTCCCCCCCCCCCTACCTCAGTTATTGATTGATGGATTATATGATCATTCTCATGTATGTGGATGTGTTTAATACTTTTGTGATTTGTTTGGAAATCTTAATAAAAAACTATTGGTTCAAAAAAGAAACCCAATGGAAGTCTCTATGTGTGTCCCAATGGGAATCTCAGTGGGAGATCTTATGGCGTTTTCAATGGGAGACCATGGTTGCATTGACTTTTGACAGGCCAAAGGGCTGGTAAGAGTAGAAGCCATTGACTGTAATTAAAACTGACTTTTACTAATGTATTCCTCTTCAAAAGTCCCACAGATGGGAAGCCAGCATATCAGCAGCCATAATAAACACATTGTGCATGCCCTTGTCAGACTCTTGAAGCTAAGCAGTGAGAGCCTTGGTCACGGGCTGGATGGGAAACCTCATGAGAGTCCCAATGGTAGTCTCTATGGGTGACTCAATGGGAGACCATGGCTGCATTGACATTTGACAGGCCAAAGGACTGGTAAGAGTAGAAGCCATTGACTGTAAATAAAACTGACTTTTACTAATGTATGCCTCTTCAAAAGTCCCACAGATGGGAAGCCGGCATGTCAGCAGCCATTGTAAACCCATTGTGCATGCCCTTGACAGACTGTTGAAGTTAAGCAGTGAGAGCCTTGGTCACGGGCTGGATGGGAGACCTCATGAGACACCCAATGGGAGTCTCAATGGAAGTTTTTATGGGTGACCCAATGGGAATCTCAGTGGGAGAGCCTATGGCAATTTCAATGGGAGACCATGGCTGCATTGACTTTTGACTGGCCAATGGGCTGGTAAGAGTAGAATCCATTGACTGTAATTGAAACTGACTTTTACTAATGTATTCCTCTTCAAAAGTCCCACAGATGGGAAGCCAGCACGTCAGCAGCCATAGTAAACACATTGTGCATGCCCTTGACACACTCTTGAAGCTAAGCAGTGAGAGCCTTGGTCACGGGCTGGATGGGAGACCTCATGAGAGACCTCATGAGAGACCCAATGGAAGTCTCTATGGGTGACCCAATGGGAATCTCGGTGGGAGAGCCTATGGCAATTTCAATGGGACACCATGGCTGCATTGACTTTTGACAGGCCAAAAGGCTGGTAAGAGCAGAAGCCATTGACTGTAATTAAAACTGACTTTTACTAATTTATTCCGCTTCAAAAGTCCCACAGATGGGAAGCCAGCATGTCAGTAGCCATAGTAAACCCATTGTGCATGCCCTTGACAGACTTTTGAAGCTAAACAGTGAGAGCCTTGGTCACAGGCTGGATGGCAGACCTCATGAGAGTCCCAATGGTAGTCTCTATGGGTGACCCAATGGGAATCTCAATGGGAGACCATGCCTGCATTGGCTTTTGACAGGCCAAAGGACTGGAAAGAGTTGAAGCAATTGACTGTAATTAAAACTGACTTTTACTAATCTATGCCTCTTCAAAAGTCCCACAGATGGGAAGCCAGCATGTCAGCAGCCATTGTAAACACATTGTGCATGCCTTTGACAGACTGTTGAAGTTAAGCAGTGAGAGCCTTGGTCACGGGCTGGATGGGAGACCTCATGAGAGACCCAATGGGAGTCTCAATGGAAACCTCTATGGGTGACCCAATGGAATCTCAGTGGGAGAGCCTATGGCAATTTCAATGGGAGACCATGGCTGCATTGACTTTTGACAGGCCAAAGGGCTGGTAAAAGCAGAAGCCATTGACTGTAATTAAAACTGACTTTTACTAACGTATGCCTATAAAAAAGTCCCACAGATGGGAAGCGATACATGTCAGAAGCCATACTAAACCCATTGTGCATGCCCTTGACAGACTCTTGAAGCAAGCAGTGAGAGCCATAGTCACGGGCTGAAAGGGAGACCTCATGAGAGTCCCAATGGTAGTCTCTATGGGTGACTCAATGGGAGACCATAGATGCATTGACTTTTGACAGGCCAAAGGACTGGTAAGAGTAGAAGCCATTATCTGTAATTAAAACTGACATTTACTAATGTATGCCCATACAAAAGTCTCATAGATGGGAAGCCAGCATGTCAGCAGCCATTGTAAACCCGTTGTGCATGCCCATGACAGACTCTTGACGCTAAGCAGTGAGAGCCTTGTTCATGGGCTGGATGGGAGACCTCATGAGAGACCCAATGGAAGGCTCTATGGGTGACCCAATGGGAATCTCAGTGGGAGAACCTATAGCAATTTCAATGGGAGACCATGGCTGCATAGACTTTTGACAGGCCAAAGGGCTGATAAGAGTAGAATCCATTGACTGTAATTAAAACTGACTTTTACTAATGTATGCCTCTTCAAAAGTCCCACAGATGGGAAGCCTGCATGTCAGCAGCCATTGTAAACTCATTGTGCATGCCCTTGACAGACTGTTGAAACTAAGCAGTGAGAGCCTTGGTCACAGGCTGGATGGGACACCTCCTGAGAGACCCAATGGGAGTCTCAATGGAAATCTCTATGGGTGACCCAATGGGAATCTCAGTGGGAGAGCCTATGGCAATTTCAATGGGAGACTATGACTGCATTGCCTTTTGACAGGCCAAAGGGCTGGTAAGAGCAGAAGCCTTTGACTGTAATTAACACTGACTTTTACTAATGTATTCCTCTTCAAAAGTCCCACAGATGGGAAGCTAGCATGTTAGCAGCTATTGTAAACCCATTGTGCATGCCTTTGACAGACTCTTGAAGAAAAGCAGTGAGAGCGTTAGTCATTTGCTGGATGGGAGACCTCATGAGAAACCCAATGGAAGTCTCTAAGGGTGACCCAATGGGAATCTCAATGGGAGACCATGGCTGCATTGACTTTTGACAGGTCAAAGGGCTGGTAAGAGTAGAAGCCATTGACTGTAATTAAAACTGACTTTTACTAATGTATTCCTCTTCAATGGTCCCACAGATGGGAAGCCAACATGTCAGCAGCCATTGTAAACCCATTGTGCAAGCCCTTGACAGACTGTTGAAGCTAAGCAGTGAGAGCCTTCGTCACGGGCTGGATGGGAGACCTCATGAGAGACATAATGGAAGTCTCTATGGGTGATGCAATGGGAATCTCAATAGGAGACCATGGCTGCATTGACTTTTGACAGGCCAAAGTGCTGGTAAGAGTAGAAGCCATTGACTGTAATTAAAACTGATTTTTACTAATGTATGCCTCTTCAAAAGTCCCATAGATGGGAAGCCAGCATGTCAGCAGCCATTGTAAACCCTTTGTCCATGCCCTTGACAGACGGTTGAAGCTAAGCAGTGAGAGCCTTGGTCACGGGCTAGATGGGAGACCTCATGAGAGACCCGATGGAAGTCTCTATGGGTGACCCAATGGGAATCTCAGTGGGCGAGCCTATGGCAATTTCAATGGGAGACCATGGCTGCATTGACTTTTGACAGGCCAAAGAACTGGTAAGAGCAGAATCCATTGACTGTAATTAAAACGGACTTTTACTAATGTATTCCTCTTTAAAAGTCCCACAGATGGGAAGCCAGCATGTCAGCAGCCATTGTAAACCTATTATGCATGCCCATGACAGACTCTTGAAGTTAAGCAGTGAGAGCCTTGGTCACGGGCTGGATGGTTGACCTCATGAGAGACCCAATGGAAGGCTCTATGGGTGACCCAATGGGAATCTTAGTGGGAGAACCTATAGCAATTTCAATGGGAGACCATGGCTGCATAGACTTTTGACAGGCCAAAGGGCTGGTAAGAGTAGAATCCATTGACTGTAATTAAAACTGACTTTTACTAATGTATGCCTCTTCAAAAGTCCCACAGATGGGAAGCCTGCATGTCAGCAGCCATTGTAAACTCATTGTGCATGCCCTTGACAGACTGTTGAAACTAAGCAGTGAGAGCCTTGGTCACAGGCTGGATGGGACACCTCATGAGAGACCCAATGGGAGTCTCAATGGAAATCTCTATGGGTGACCCAATGGGAATCTCAGTGGGAGAGCCTATGGCAATTTCAATGGGAGACTATGACTGCATTGCCTTTTGAACAGGCCAAAGGGCTGGTAAGAGCAGAAGCCTTTGACTGTAATTAACACTGACTTTTACTAATGTATTCCTCTTCAAAAGTCCCACAGATGGGAAGCTAGCATGTTAGCAGCTATTGTAAACCCATTGTGCATGCCCTTGACAGACTCTTGAAGAAAAGCAGTGAGAGCGTTAGTCATTTGCTGGATGGGAGACCTCATGAGAAACCCAATGGAAGTCTCTATGGGTGACCCAATGGGAATCTCAATGGGAGACCATGGCTGCATTGACTTTTGACAGGTCAAAGGGCTGGTAAGAGTAGAAGCCACTGACTGTAATTAAAAACTGACTTTTACTAATGTATTCCTCTTCAATGGTCCCACAGATGGGAAGCCAACATGTCAGCAGCCATTGTAAACCCATTGTGCAAGCCCTTGACAGACTGTTGAAGCTAAGCAGTGAGAGCCTTCGTCACGGGCTGGATGGGAGACCCCATGAGAGACATAATGGAAGTCTCTATGGGTGATGCAATGGGAATCTCAATAGGAGACCATGGCTGCATTGACTTTTGACAGGCCAAAGTGCTTGTAAGAGTAGAAGCCATTGACTGTAATTAAAACTGATTTTTACTAATGTATGCCTCTTCAAAAGTCCCATAGATGGGAAGCCAGCATGTCAGCAGCCATTGTAAACCCTTTGTCCATGCCCTTGACAGACGGTTGAAGCTAAGCAGTGAGAGCCTTGGTCACGGGCTAGATGGGAGACCTCATGAGAGACCCGATGGAAGTCTCTATGGGTGACCCAATGGGAATCTCAGTGGGCGAGCCTATGGCAATTTCAATGGGAGACCATGGCTGCATTGACTTTTGACAGGCCAAAGAACTGGTAAGAGCAGAATCCATTGACTGTAATTAAAACGGACTTTTACTAATGTATTCCTCTTTAAAAGTCCCACAGATGGGAAGCCAGTGTGTCAGCAGCCATAGTAATCCCATTGTGCATGCCCTTGACAGACCCTTGAAGCAAAGAAGTGAGAGCCTTGGTCACAGGCTGGATGGGAGACCTCATGAGAGACCCAATGGAAGTCTCTGTGGGGGACCCAATGGGAATCTCAATGGGAGACCATGGCTGCATTTACTTTTGACAGGCCAAAGGGCTGGTAAGAGTAGAAGCCATTGACATAATTAAAACTGATTTTTACTAATGTATGCCTCTTCAAAAGTCCCACAGATGGGAATCCGGCATGTCAGCAGCCATTGTAAACACATTGTGCATGCCCTTGACAGACTGTTGAAGCTAAGCAGTGAGAACCTTGGTCACAGGCTGGAAGAGAGACCTCATGAGAGGCCCAATGGTAGTCTCTATGGGTGACCCAATGGGAATCTCAATGAGAGACCATGGCTGCATTGACTTTTGACAGGCCAAAGAACTGGTAAGAGTAGATGCCATTGACTTTAATTAAAACTGACTTTTACTAATGTATGCCTATACAAAAAAACCCACAGTTGGGAAGCCAGCATGTCAGCAGCCAATGTAAACCCATTGTGCATGCTCTTGACAGTCTATTGAAGCTAAGCAGTGAGAGCCTTGGTCATGGGCTGGATGGGAGACCTCATGAGAGACTCAATGGAAGTCTCTATGGGTGACCCAATGGGAATCTCAGTGGGAGAGTCTATGGCAATTTCAATGGGAGACCATGGCTGCATAGACTTTTGACAGGCCAAAGGGCTGGTTAGAGTAGAATCCATTGACTGTAATTAAAACTGACTTTTACTAATGTATTCTTCTTCAAAAGTCTCACAGATGGGAAGCCAGCATGTCAGCAGCTATTGTAAACCCATTGTGCATGCCCTTGACACACTCTTGAAGAAAAGCAGTGAGAGCCTTGGTCACGGGCTGGATGGGAGACCTCATGAGAGACCAAATGGAAGTCTCTATGGGAGACCCAATGGGAATCTCGATGGGAGACCATGACTGCACTGACTTTTGACAGGCCAAAGGGCTGGTAAGAGTAGAAGCATTGACTATAATTAAAACTGACTTTTACTAATGTATGCCTCTTCAAACGTCCCACAGATGGGAAGCCAGCATGTCAACAGCCATTGTAAAAACATTGTGCATGCCCTTGACAGACTGTTGAAGCTAAGCAGTGAGAGCCTTGGTCACGGGCTGGATGGGAGACCTCATGAGAGTCCCAATGGAAGTCTCTATGGGTGACTCAATGGGAGACCATGGCTGCATTGACATTTGACTGGCCAAAGGACTGGTAAGAGTAGAAGCCATTGACTGTAATTAAAACTGAATTTTACTAATGTATGCCTCTTCAAAAGTCCCAAAGATGGAATGCCAGCATGTCAGCAGCCATTGTAAACCCATTGTCCATGCCCTTGACAGATTGTTGAAGCTAAGCAGTGAGGGCCTTGGTCACGGGCTAGATGGGAGACCTCATGAGAAACCCAATGGAAGTGTCTATGGGTGACCCAATGGGAGAGCATGGCTGCATTGACTTTTGACAGGTCAAAGGGCTGGTAAGAGTAGAAGCCATTGACTGTAATTAAAATTAACTTTTACTAATGTATGCCTCTTGAAAAGTCCCACAGATGGGAATCCAGCATGTCAGCAGCCATTGTAAACCTATTGTGCATTCCCTTGACAGACTGTTGAAGCTAAGCAGTGAGAGCCTTGGTCATGGGCTGTATGGGAGATCTCATGAGAGACCCAATGGGAGTCTCAATGGAAGTCTCTATGGGTGACCCAATGGGAATCTCAGTGGGAGAGCCTATGGCAAGTTTAATTAGAGACCATGGCTGCATTGACTTTTGACAGGCCAAAGGGCTGGTAAGAGCAGAAGCCATTGATTGTAATTAAAACTGACTTTTACTAATGTATTCCTCTTCAAAAGTCCCACAGATGGGAGGGCAGCATGTCAGCAGCCATAGTAAACCCATTGTTCATGCCCTTGACAGACTCTTGAAGCTAAGCAGTGAGAGCCTTGGTCACGGGCTTGATGGGAGACCTCATGAAAGACCCAATGGAATTCTCTATGGGTGACCCAATGGGAATCTCAATGGAAGACCATAGCTGCATTGACGTTTGACAGGCCAAAGGGCTGGTAAGTGTAGAAGCCATTGACTGTAATTCAAACTGAATTTTACTAATGTATGCCTATACAAAAGTCCCACAGATGGGAAGCCAGAATGTCAGCATCCATTGTAAACCCATTGTGCATGCTCTTGATAGATTGTTGAAGCTAAGCAGTGAGAGCCTTGGTCATGGGCCGGATGGGAGACCTCATGAGAGACTCAATGGAAGTCTCTATGCGTGACCGCATGGGAATCTCAGTGGGAGAGCCTATGGCAATTTCAATGGGAGACCATGGCTGCATAGACTTTTGACCGGCCAAAGGGCTGGTAAGAGTAGAAGCCATTGACTGTAATTAAAACTGACTTTTACTAATGTATGCCTCTTCAAAAGTCCCACAGATGGAAAGCCAGCATGTCAGCAGCCATTGTAAACCCATTGTGCATGCTCTTGACAGACTGTTGAAGCTAAGCAGTGAGAGCCTAGGTCATGGGCTGGATGGGAGACCTCATGAGAGACCCAATGGAAGTCTCTATGGGTGACCCAATGGGAGAGCATGGCTGCATTGACTTTTGACAGGCCAAAGGGCTGGTAAGAGTAGAAGCCATTAACTGTATTTAAAACTGACTTTTACTAATGTATTCCTTCAAAAGCCCCACAGATGGAAAGCCAGCATGTCAGCAGCCATAGTAAACCCATTGTGCATGCCCTTGACAGACTCTTGAAGCTAAGCAGTGAGAGCCTTGGTCACGGGCTGGATGGGAGAGCACATGAGAGACTCAATGGAAGTCTCTAAGGGTGACTCAATGGGAATCTCAGTGGGAGAGCCTATGGCAATTTCAATGGGAGACCATGGCTGCATTGACTTTTGACAGGCCAAAGGGCTGGTAAGAGCAGAAGCCATTGACTGTAATTAAAACTGACTTTTACTAATGTATGCCTCTTCAAAAGTCCCACAGATGGAAAGCCAGCATGTCAGCAGCCATTGTAAACCCATTGGGAATGCTCTTGACAGACTGTTGAAGCTAAGCAGTGAGAGCCTAGGTCATGGGCTGGATGGGAGACCTCATGAGAAACCCAATGGAGTCTCAATGGAAGTCTCAATTTGTGACCCAATGGGAATCTCAGTGGAGAGCCTATAGCAATTTTAATGGGAGACCGTGGCTGCATTGACTTTTGACAGGCCAAAGGGCTGAAAGAGCAGAAGCCATTGACTGTAAATAAAACTGACTTTTACTAATGTATTCCTCTTCAAAAGTCCCACAGATGGGAAGCCAGCATGTCAGCAGCAATTGTAAACCCATTGTGCATGCCCTTGACAGACTGTTGACGCTAAGCAGTGAGAGCCTTGGTCACGGGCTGAATGGGAGACCTCATGAGAGACCAACTAATGGAAGTCTCTATGGGTGACCCAATGGGAATCTCAGTGGGAGAGCCTATGGCAATTTCAATGGGAGACCATGGCTGCATTGACTTTTGACAGGCCAAGGGGCTGGTAAGAGCAGAAGCCATTGACTGTAATTAAAACTGACTTTTACTAATGTATTCCTCTTCAAAAGTCCCACAGATGGGAAACCAGCATGTCAGCAGCCACAGTAAACCCATTGTGTATGCCCTTGACAGACTCTGGAAGCTAAGCAGTGAGAGCCTTGGTCACGGGCTGGATGGAAGACCTCATGAAAGACCCCATGGAAGTCTCTATGGGTGACCCAATGAGAATTTCAATGGGAGACCATAGCTGCATTGACTTTTGACAGGCCAAAGGGCTGGTAAGAGTTGAAGCCATTGACTTTAATTAAAACTGACTATTACTAATGTATGCCTCTTCAAAAGTCCCACAGGTGGGAAGCCAGCATGTCAGCAGCCATCGTAAACCCATTGCGCATGCCCTTGACAGACTGTTGAAGCTAAGCAGTGAGAGCCTTGGTCATGGGCTGGATGGGAGTCCTCATGGGAGACCCACTGTAAGTCTCAATGGGTTACCCAATGGGAATCTCAGTGGGAGAGCCAATGGCAATTTCAATGGGAGACCATGCCTGCATTGACTTTTGAGAGGCCAAGGGGCTGGTAAGGGCAGAAGCCATTAACTGTAATTAAATCTGACTTTTACTAATGTATTCCTTCAAAAGTCCCACAGATGGAAAGCCAGCATGTCAGCAGCCATAGTAAACCCATTGTGCATGCCCTTGACAGACTCTTGAAGCTAAGCAGTGAGAGCCTTGGTCACGGGCTGGATGGGAGACCACATGAGAGACCCAATGGAAGTCTCTATGGGTGACCCAATGAGAATCTCAATGGGAGACCATGGCTGCATTGACTTTTGACAGGCCAAAGGGCTGGTAAGAGCAGAAGCCATTGACTGTAATTAAAACTGACTATTACTAATGTATTCCTCTTCAAAAGTCCCACAGATGGGAAACCAGCATGTCAGCAGCTATAGTAAACCCAATGTGCATACCCTTGACAGACTATTGAAGCTAAATAGTGAGAGCCTTGGTCACAGGCTGGATAAGAGACCTCATGAGAGACTCAATGGTAGTCTCTAAGGGTGACTCAATGGGAATCTCAGTGGGAGAGCCTATGGCAATTTCAATGTGAGACCATGGCTGCATTGCCTTTTGACAGGCCAAAGTGCTGGTAAAAGTAGAATCCATTGACTGTGATTAAAACTGACTTTAACTAATGTATGCCTCTTCAAAAGTCCCACAGATGGGAAGCCAGCATGTCAGCAGCCATAGTAAACCCATTGTGCATGCCCTTGACAGACTCTTGAAGCTAAGCAGTGAGAGCTTTAGTCAAGGGCTAGATGAGAGACCTCATGAGAGACTCAATATGAGTCTCAATTGAAGTCTCTGTGGATGACCCAATGGGAATCTCAGTGGAGAGCCTATGGCAATTTCAATGGGAGACCAGGGCTGCATTGGCTTTTGACAGGCCAAAGGGCTGGTAAGAGCAGAAGCCATTGACTGTAATTTAAATTGACTTTTACTAATGTATGCCTCTTCAAAAGTCCCACAGATGGAAGCCAGCAAGTCAGCAGCCATTGTAAACCCATTGTGCATGCTATTGACAGACTGTTGAAGCTAAGCAGTGAGAGCCTTGATCATGTGCTGGATGGGTGACCTCATAAGAGACTCAATGGAAGTCTCTATGGGTGACCCAATGGGAATCTCAATGGGAGAACATGGCCGCATTGACTTTTGACAGGCCAAAGGGCTGGTAAGAGTAGAAGCCATTACCTGTAATTAAAACTGACTTTTACTAATGTATGCCTTTTCAAAAGTCCCACAGATGGGAAGCCAGCATGTCAGAAGCCATTGTAAAACCGTTGTGCATGCCCTTGACAGACTGTCGAAGCTAAGCAGTGAGAGCCTTGGTTACGGGCTGGATGGGAGACCTCATGAGAGACCCAATGGAAGTCTCTATGGGTGACCCAATGGGAGTCTCAGTGGGAGAGCCTATGGCAATTTCAATGGGAGACAATGGCTGCATTGACTTTTGAGAGGCCAAAGGGCTGGTAAGAGCAGAAGCCATTTACTGTAATTAGAAGCTGACTTTTACTAATGTATTCCTCTTCAAAAGTCCCACAGATGGGAAGCCAGCATGCCAGCAGCCATAGTAAACCCATCGTGCATGCCCTTGACAGACTCTTGAAGCTATAAGCAGTGAGAGCCTTGGTCATGGGCTGGATGGGAGACTTCATGAGAGACACAATGGAAGTCTCTATGGCTGACCCAATGGAAATCCCAATGGGAGACCATGGCTGCATTGACTTTTGACAGGCCAAAGGGCTGGTAAGATTAGAAGCCATTGACTGTAATTAAAACTGACTTTTACTAATGTATGCCTCTTCAAAAGTCCCACAGATGGGAAGCTAGCATGTCAGCAGCCATTGTAAACCCATTGTGCATGCCCTTGACAGCCTGTTGAAGCTTAGCAGTGAGAGCCTTGGTCATGGGCTGGATGGGAGATCTCATGAGAGACCCAATGGGAGTCTTAATGGAAGTATCTATGGGTGACCCAATGGGAATCTCAGTGCGAGAGCCTATGGCAATTTCAATGGGAGACCAGGCGTGCATTGACTTTTGACAGGCCAAAGTGCTGGTAAGAGTAGAAGCCATTGACTGTAATTAAAACTGAATTATACTAATGTATGCCTATATAAAAGTCCCAAAGATGGAATGCCAGCATGTCAGCAGCAAACGTAAACCCATTGTGCATGCTCTTGGCAGATTGTTGAAGCTGAGCAGTGAGAGCCTTGGTCATGGGTTGGATGGGAGTCCTCATGAGAGACTCAATAGAAGTCTCTATGGGTGACCCAATGGGAATCTCAGTGGGAGAGCCTATGGCAATTTCAATGGGAGACCATGGCTGCATTGACTTTTGACAGGCCAAAGGGCTGCTAAGAGCAGAAGCCATTGACTGTAATTAAAACTGACTTTTACTAATGAATTCCTCTTCAAAAGTCCCACAAATGGAAAGCCAGCATGTCAGCAGTCATTGTAAACCCATTGTGCATGCCCTTGACAGACTGTTGAAGCTAAGCAGTGAGAGCCTTGGTCATGGGCCGGATGGGAGACCTCATGAGAGACTCAATGGAAGTCTCTATGCGTGACCCCATGAGAATCTCAGTGGGAGAGCCTATGGCAATTTCAATGGGAGACCATGGCTGCATAGACTTTTGACCGGCCAAAGGGCTGGTAAGAGTAGACTCCATTGACTGTAATTAAAACTGACTTTTACTAATGTATGCCTCTTGAAAAGTCCCACAGATGGGAAGCCAGCATGTCAGCAGCCATTGTAAACCCATTGTGCATGCCCTTGACAGACTGTTGAAGCTAAGCAGTGAGAGCCTTGGTCACAGGCTGGAAGGGAGACCACATGAGAGACCCAATGGAAGTCTCTATGGGTGACCCAATGGGAATCTCAATGGAAGACCATGGCTGCATTGACTTTTGACAGGCCAAAGGGCTGGTAAGAGTAGAAGCCATTGACTGTAATTAAAACTGACTTTTACTCATGTATGCGTCTTCAAAAGTCCCACAGATGGGAAGCCAGCATGTCAGCAGCCATTGTAAACCCATTGTGCATGCCCTTGACATACTGTTGAAGCTAAGCAGTGAGAGCCTTAGTCATGGGCTGGATGGGAGACCTCATGAGAAACCCAATGGAGAAGTCTCAATTTGTGACCCAATGGGAATCTCAGTGGGAGAGCCTATAGCAATTTTAATGGGAGACCGTGGCTGCATTGACTTTTGACAGGCCAAAGGGCTGATAAGAGCAGAAGCCATTGACTGTAATAAAACTGACTTTTACTAATGTATTTCCTCTTCAAAAGTCCCACAGATGGGAAGCCAGCTTGTCAGCAGCCATTGTAAACCCATTGTGCATGCCCTTGACAGACTGTTGAAGCTAAGCAGTGAGAACCTTGGTCACAGGCTGGATGGGAGACCTCATGAGAGACCCAATGGAAGTCTCTATGGGTGACCCAATGGGAGACCTTGTTTGAATTTTCTTTTGACAGGCCAAAGGGCTGGTAAGAGTAGATGCCATTGACTGTAATTTAAACTGACTTTTACTAATGTATGCCTCTTCAAAAGTCCCACAGATGGGAAGCCAACATGTCAGCAGCCATTGTAAACCCATTGTGCATGCCCTTGACAGACTGTTGAAGCTAAGCAGTGAGAACCTTGGTCATGGGATGGATGGGAGACCTCATGAGAGTCACAATGGAAGTCTTTATGGGTGACCCAGTGGGAGACCATGGCTGCATTGACTTTTGACAGGCCAAAGTGCTGGTAAGAGTAGAAGCCATTGACTGTGATTAAAACTGACTTTTACGAATGTATGCCTCTTCTAAAGACCCACAGATGGGAAGCCAGCATGTCAGCAGCCATTGTAAACCCATTGTGCATGCCCTTGACAGACTGTTGAAGCTAAGCAGTGAGAGCCTTGATCAAAGGCTGGATGAGAGACCCAATGGGAGTCTCAATGGAAGTCTCTATGGGTGACCCAATGGGAATCTCAGTGGGAGAGCCTATGGCTATTTCAATGGGAGATCATGGCTGCATTGACTTTTGAAAGGCCAAAGGGCTGGTAAGAGCAGAAGCCATTGACTGTAATTAAAACTGACTTTTACTAATGTATCCCTCTTCAAAATTCCCACAGTTGGGAAGCCAGCATGTCAGCAGCCATAGTAAACCCATTGTGCATGCCCTTGACAGACTCTTGAAGCTAAGCAGTGAGAGCCTTGGTCACGGGCTGGATGGGACACCTCATGAGAGACCCAATGGGAGTCTCAATGGAAGTCTCTATGGGTGACCCAATGGGAATCTCAGTGGGAGAGCCTATGGCAATTTCAATGGGAGACCAAATCTGCATTGACTTTTGACAGGCCAAAGGGCTGGTAAGAGCAGAAGCCATTGACTGTAATTAAAACTGACTTTTACTAATGTATTCCTTTTCAAAAGTCCCACAGATGGGAAGCCAGCATGTCAGCAGCCATAGTAAACGCATTGTGCATGCCCTTGACAGACTCTTGAAGCTAAGCAGTGAGAGCCTTGGTCACGGGCTGGATGGGAGACCTCATGAGAGACCAATGGAAGTCTCTATGGGTGATCTAATGGGAATCTCAATGGGAGACCATGGCTGCATTGACTTTTGACAGGCCAAAGGCCTGGTAAGAGTAGAAGCCATTGACTGTAATTAAAACTGACTTTTAATAATGTATGCCTCTTCAAAAGTCCCACAGATTGGAAGCCAGCATGTCAGTAGCCACTGTAAACCCGTTGTGCATGCCCTTGACAGACTGTTGAAGCTAAGCAGTGAGAGCCTTGGTCATGGGCTGGATGGGAGACCTCATGAGAGACCCCATGAGAGTCTCAATGGAAGTCTCTATGGGTGACCCAATGTGAATCTCAATGGAAGACCATGGCTGCATTGACTTTTGACAGGCCAAAGGGCTGGTAAGAGTAGAAGCCATTGAATGTAATTAAAACTGACTTTTACTAATGTATGCCTATACAAAAGTCCCACAGATGGGTAGTCATACAAGTCAGCAGCCATTGTAAACCCATTGTGGATGCTCTTGACAGATTGTTGAAGCTAAGCAGTGAGAGCCTTGGTCATGAGCTGGATGGGAGACCTCATGAGAACTCAATGGAAGTCTCCATGGGTGGCCCAATGGGAATCTCAGTGGGAAAGCCTATGGCAATTTCAATGGGAGACCATAGCTGCATAGACTTTTGACAGGCCAAAGAGCTGGTAAGAGTAGAATCCATTGACTGTAATTAAAACTGACTTTTACTAATGTATTCCTTTTCAAAAGTCCCACAGATGGGAAGCCAGCATGTCAGCAGCCATAGTAAACCCATTGTGCATGCCCTTGACAGACTCTTATAGCTAAGCAGTGAGAGCCTTGGTCACGGGCTGGATGGGAGACCTTATGAGAGACCCAATGGGAGTCTCAATGGAAGTCTCTATGGGTGACCCAATGGGAATCTCAGTGGGAGAGCCTATGGCAATTTCAATGGGAGACCAAATCTGCATTGACTTTTGACAGGCCAATGGGCTGGTAAGAGCAGAAGCCATTGACTGTAATTAAAACTGACTTTTACTAATGTATTCCTTTTCAAAAGTCCCACAGATGGGAAGCCAGCATGTCAACAGCCATAGTAAACGCATTGTGCATGCCCTTGACAGACTCTTGAAGCTAAGCAGTGAGAGCCTTGGTCACGGGCTGGATGGGAGACCTCATGAGAGACCCAATTGAAGTCTCCATGGGTGATCTAATGGGAATCTCAATGGGAGACCATGGCTGCATTTTTGCATCTAGTAAGTGTGTGGACTATCATATGTTATTTACAAGCTTTTCCGCATTAATTTTCACAAAGTTTTTTGATGATCTTATCAAATCGATTTTTTATGATACCTGCATTTTAAGATTTCATTATTCATATGTGAATTGCATGTTGTTTATAAAAAGTGCGCCAAAAACTTAGATCCTCCTGTTTGTGTGACGGGTTTGACGTCACATGGACAGTAACACCCACTAATTGTTACATGACTGTCAGTGTATATAAGATCTGTTTAAGAGGATGATGGCATCCCTGATGAAGGTGCCAGGTGGGCACTGAAACGCGTAGGAGGTGAATAAAGAAGGCTTGGATCAAAACTTCGTCTTGGGTCTTCCTTGATGCTTCTGGCAGCGCGGACCGCAACACACCTGTCTTTCCTGAAATTCCTGGTTTAACCCCACGTGTGTGGAGTCGGTGGAGGTCCAGCGGCAGCCATCAGGACACTATACTACATGCGCACAAGCCAGTTGTGGGTCACACAACTGGAGCAGGTGAGCGGATTAAGTTTTTCACCGCAGAAATTTAGTGTCTAGAGATAAGGGCACTATTGCGCCTCTTGTCCCCCTCCCCTCTCTCTCTCTATGGCAATTTTAATGGGAGAATATGTCTGCATAGACTTTTGACAGGCCAAAGAGCTGGTAAGAGTAGAATCCATTGACTGTAATTAAAACTGACTTTTACTAATGTATGTCTCTTCAAAAGTCCCACAGATGGGAAGCCAGCATGTCAGCAGCCATTGTAAACCCATTGTGCATGCCCTTGACAGACTGTTGAAGCTAAGCTGTAAAAGCCTTGGTCACGGTCTGGATGGGAGACCTCATGAGAGACCCAATGGGAGTCTCAATGGATGGCCCTTTGGGTGACCCAATGGGCATCTCAGTGGGAGAGCCTATGGCAATTTCAATGGGAGACCATGGCTGCATTGGCTTTTGACAGGCCAAAGGGCTCGTAAGAGCAGAAGCCATTGACTGTAATTAAAACTGACTTTTACTAATGTATTCCTCTTTAAAAGTCCCACAGATGGGAAGCCAGCATGTCAGTAGCCATTGTAAACCCATTGTGCATGCTCTTGACAGATTGTTGAAGCTAAGCAGTGAGATCCTTGGTCATGGGCTGGATGGGAGACCTCATGAGAGACTCAATGGAAGTCTCTATGGATGACCCAATGGGAATCTCAATGGGAGAGCCTATGGCAATTGCAATGGGAGGCCATGGCTGCATAGACTTTTGACAGGCCAAAGGGCTGGTAAGTGTAGAATCCATTGACTGTAATTAAAAATGACTTTTACTAATATATGCCTCTTCAAATGTCCAACAGATTTGAACCCACCATGTCAGCAGCCATTGTAAACCCGTTGTGTATGCCCTTGACAGACTGTTGAAGCTAAGCAGTGAGAGCCTTAGTCACGGGTTGGATGGGAGATCTCATGAGAGACCCAATGGAAGTCTCTATGGGTGACCCAATGGGAATCTCAATGGGAGACCATGGCTGCATTGACTTTTGACAGGCCAAAGGCTGGTAAGAGTAGAAGCCATTGACTGTAATTAAAACTGACATTTACTAATGTATGCCTCTCCAAAAGTCCCACAGTTGGGACACCAACATGTCAGCAGCCTTTGTCAACCCATTGTGCATGCTCTTGACATATTGTTGAAGCTAAGCTGTGAAAGCCTTGATCATGGGCTGGATGGGAGACCTCATGAGAGACCCAATGAGAGGCTCAATGGAAGTCTCCATGGGTGACCCAATGGCAATCTCAGTGGGAGAGCCTATGGCAATTTCAATGGGAGACCAAATCTGCATTGACTTTTGACAGGCAAAGGCTGTTAGAGCAGAAGCCATTGACTGTAATTAAAACTGACTTTTAATAATGTATGCCTCTTCAAAAGTCCCACAGATTGGAAGCCAGCATGTCAGTAGCCACTGTAAACCCGTTGTGCATGCCCTTTACAGACTGTTGAAGCTAAGCAGTGAGAGCCTGGTCATGGGCTGGATGGGAGACCTCATGAGAGACTCATGAGAACCCCATGAGAGTCTCAATGGAAGTCTCTATGGGTGACCCAATGTGAATCTCAATGGAAGACCATGGCTGCATATGACTTTTCACAGGCCAAAGGCTGGGTTAGAGCAGAACCATTGACTGTAATTAAAACTGACTTTTACTAATGTATGCCTATACAAAAGTCCACAGATGGGAAGTCATACATGTCCGAGCCATTTGTAAACCCATTGTGGATGCTCTTGGCAGATTGTTGAAGCTAAGCAGTGAGAGCCTTGGTCATGAGCTGGATGGGAGACCTCATGAGAGAATCAATGGAAGTCTCCATGGTGGCCCAATGGGAATCTCAGTGGAAAGCCTATGGCAATTTCAATGGGAGAATATGTCTGCATAGACTTTTGACAGGCCAAAGAGCTGGTAAGAGTAGAATCCATTGACTGTAATTAAAACTGACTTTTACTAATGTATGTCTCTTCAAAAGTCCCACAGATGGGAAGCCAGCATGTCAGCAGCCATTGTAAACCCATTGTGCATGCCCTTGACAGACTGTTGAAGCTAAGCTGTAAAAGCCTTGGTCACGGTCTGGATGGGAGACCTCATGAGAGACCCAATGGGAGTCTCAATGGATGGCCCTTTGGGTGACCCAATGGGCATCTCAGTGGGAGAGCCTATGGCAATTTCAATGGGAGACCATGGCTGCATTGGCTTTTGACAGGCCAAAGGGCTCGTAAGAGCAGAAGCCATTGACTGTAATTAAAACTGACTTTTACTAATGTATTCCTCTTTAAAAGTCCCACAGATGGGAAGCCAGCATGTCAGTAGCCATTGTAAACCCATTGTGCATGCTCTTGACAGATTGTTGAAGCTAAGCAGTGAGAGCCTTGGTCATGGGCTGGATGGGAGACCTCATGAGAGACTCAATGGAAGTCTCTATGGGTGACCCAATGGGAATCTCAATGGGAGATCCTATGGCAATTGCAATGGGAGACCATGGCTGCATAGACTTTTGACAGGCCAAAGGGCTGGTAAGTGTAGAATCCATTGACTGTAATTAAAAATGACTTTTACTAATATATGCCTCTTCAAATGTCCAACAGATTTGAACCCACCATGTCAGCAGCCATTGTAAACCCGTTGTGTATGCCCTTGACAGACTGTTGAAGCTAAGCATTGAGAGCCTTGGTCACAGGCTGGATGGGAGACCTCATGAGAGGCCCAATGGAAGTCTCTATGGGTGACCCAATGGGAATCTCAATGGGAGACCATGGCTGCATTGACTTTTGACAGGCCAAAGGCCTGGTAAGAGTAGAAGCCATTGACTGTAATTAAAACTGACATTTACTAATGTATGCCTCTCCAAAAGTCCCACAGTTGGGACACCAACATGTCAGCAGCCTTTGTCAACCCATTGTGCATGCTCTTGACATATTGTTGAAGCTAAGCTGTGAAAGCCTTGATCATGGGCTGGATGGGAGACCTCATGAGAGACCCAATGAGAGGCTCAATGGAAGTCTCCATGGGTGACCCAATGGCAATCTCAGTGGGAGAGCCTATGGCAATTTCAATGGGAGACCAAATCTGCATTGACTTTTGACAGGCCAAAGGGCTGGTTAGAGCAGAAGCCATTGACTGTAATTAAAACTGACTTTTAATAATGTATGCCTCTTCAAAAGTCCCACAGATTGGAAGCCAGCATGTCAGTAGCCACTGTAAACCCGTTGTGCATGCCCTTGACAGACTGTTGAAGCTAAGCAGTGAGAGCCTTGGTCATGGGCTGGATGGGAGACCTCATGAGAGACCTCATGAGAGACCCCATGAGAGTCTCAATGGAAGTCTCTATGGGTGACCCAATGTGAATCTCAATGGAAGACCATGGCTGCATTGACTTTTCACAGGCCAAAGGGCTGGTTAGAGCAGAAGCCATTGACTGTAATTAAAACTGACTTTTACTAATGTATGCCTATACAAAAGTCCCACAGATGGGAAGTCATACATGTCAGCAGCCATTGTAAACCCATTGTGGATGCTCTTGGCAGATTGTTGAAGCTAAGCAGTGAGAGCCTTGGTCATGAGCTGGATGGGAGACCTCATGAGAGAATCAATGGAAGTCTCCATGGGTGGCCCAATGGGAATCTCAGTGGGAAAGCCTATGGCAATTTCAATGGGAGAATATGTCTGCATAGACTTTTGACAGGCCAAAGAGCTGGTAAGAGTAGAATCCATTGACTGTAATTAAAACTGACTTTTACTAATGTATGTCTCTTCAAAAGTCCCACAGATGGGAAGCCAGCATGTCAGCAGCCATTGTAAACCCATTGTGCATGCCCTTGACAGACTGTTGAAGCTAAGCTGTAAAAGCCTTGGTCACGGTCTGGATGGGAGACCTCATGAGAGACCCAATGGGAGTCTCAATGGATGGCCCTTTGGGTGACCCAATGGGCATCTCAGTGGGAGAGCCTATGGCAATTTCAATGGGAGACCATGGCTGCATTGGCTTTTGACAGGCCAAAGGGCTCGTAAGAGCAGAAGCCATTGACTGTAATTAAAACTGACTTTTACTAATGTATTCCTCTTTAAAAGTCCCACAGATGGGAAGCCAGCATGTCAGTAGCCATTGTAAACCCATTGTGCATGCTCTTGACAGATTGTTGAAGCTAAGCAGTGAGAGCCTTGGTCATGGGCTGGATGGGAGACCTCATGAGAGACTCAATGGAAGTCTCTATGGGTGACCCAATGGGAATCTCAATGGGAGATCCTATGGCAATTGCAATGGGAGACCATGGCTGCATAGACTTTTGACAGGCCAAAGGGCTGGTAAGTGTAGAATCCATTGACTGTAATTAAAAATGACTTTTACTAATATATGCCTCTTCAAATGTCCAACAGATTTGAACCCACCATGTCAGCAGCCATTGTAAACCCGTTGTGTATGCCCTTGACAGACTGTTGAAGCTAAGCATTGAGAGCCTTGGTCACAGGCTGGATGGGAGACCTCATGAGAGGCCCAATGGAAGTCTCTATGGGTGACCCAATGGGAATCTCAATGGGAGACCATGGCTGCATTGACTTTTGACAGGCCAAAGGCCTGGTAAGAGTAGAAGCCGTTGACTGTAATTAAAACTGACTTTTACTAATGTATGCCTCTTCAAAAGTCCCACAGTTGGGACACCAACATGTCAGCAGCCTTTGTCAACCCATTGTGCATGCTCTTGACATATTGTTGAAGCTAAGCTGTGAAAGCCTTGATCATGGGCTGGATGGGAGACCTCATGAGAGACCCAATGAGAGGCTCAATGGAAGTCTCCATGGGTGACCCAATGGCAATCTCAGTGGGAGAGCCTATGGCAATTTCAATGGGAGACCAAATCTGCATTGACTTTTGACAGGCCAAAGGGCTGGTTAGAGCAGAAGCCATTGACTGTAATTAAAACTGACTTTTAATAATGTATGCCTCTTCAAAAGTCCCACAGATTGGAAGCCAGCATGTCAGTAGCCACTGTAAACCCGTTGTGCATGCCTTGACAGACTGTTGAAGCTAAGCAGTGAGAGCCTTGGTCATGGGCTGGATGGGAGACCTCATGAGAGACCTCATGAGAGACCCCATGAGAGTCTCAATGGAAGTCTCTATGGGTGACCCAATGTGAATCTCAATGGAAGACCATGGCTGCATTGACTTTTCACAGGCCAAAGGGCTGGTTAGAGCAGAAGCCATTGACTGTAATTAAAACTGACTTTTACTAATGTATGCCTATACAAAAGTCCCACAGATGGGAAGTCATACATGTCAGCAGCCATTGTAAACCCATTGTGGATGCTCTTGGCAGATTGTTGAAGCTAAGCAGTGAGAGCCTTGGTCATGAGCTGGATGGGAGACCTCATGAGAGAATCAATGGAAGTCTCCATGGGTGGCCCAATGGGAATCTCAGTGGGAAAGCCTATGGCAATTTCAATGGGAGAATATGTCTGCATAGACTTTTGACAGGCCAAAGAGCTGGTAAGAGTAGAATCCATTGACTGTAATTAAAACTGACTTTTACTAATGTATGTCTCTTCAAAAGTCCCACAGATGGGAAGCCAGCATGTCAGCAGCCATTGTAAACCCATTGTGCATGCCCTTGACAGACTGTTGAAGCTAAGCTGTAAAAGCCTTGGTCACGGTCTGGATGGGAGACCTCATGAGAGACCCAATGGGAGTCTCAATGGATGGCCCTTTGGGTGACCCAATGGGCATCTCAGTGGGAGAGCCTATGGCAATTTCAATGGGAGACCATGGCTGCATTGGCTTTTGACAGGCCAAAGGGCTCGTAAGAGCAGAAGCCATTGACTGTAATTAAAACTGACTTTTACTAATGTATTCCTCTTTAAAAGTCCCACAGATGGGAAGCCAGCATGTCAGTAGCCATTGTAAACCCATTGTGCATGCTCTTGACAGATTGTTGAAGCTAAGCAGTGAGAGCCTTGGTCATGGGCTGGATGGGAGACCTCATGAGAGACTCAATGGAAGTCTCTATGGGTGACCCAATGGGAATCTCAATGGGAGATCCTATGGCAATTGCAATGGGAGACCATGGCTGCATAGACTTTTGACAGGCCAAAGGGCTGGTAAGTGTAGAATCCATTGACTGTAATTAAAAATGACTTTTACTAATATATGCCTCTTCAAATGTCCAACAGATTTGAACCCACCATGTCAGCAGCCATTGTAAACCCGTTGTGTATGCCCTTGACAGACTGTTGAAGCTAAGCATTGAGAGCCTTGGTCACAGGCTGGATGGGAGACCTCATGAGAGGCCCAATGGAAGTCTCTATGGGTGACCCAATGGGAATCTCAATGGGAGACCATGGCTGCATTGACTTTTGACAGGCCAAAGGCCTGGTAAGAGTAGAAGCCGTTGACTGTAATTAAAACTGACTTTTACTAATGTATGCCTCTTCAAAAGTCCCACAGATGGGACACCAACATGTCAGCAGCCTTTGTCAACCCATTGTGCATGCTCTTGACATATTGTTGAAGCTAAGCTGTGAAAGCCTTGATCATGGGCTGGATGGGAGACCTCATGAGAGACCCAATGAGAGGCTCAATGGAAGTCTCCATGGGTGACCCAATGGGAATCTCAGTGGGAGAGCCTATGGCAATTTCAATGGGAGTCCATGGCTACGTTGGCTTTTGACAGGCCAAAGGGCTGGTAAGAGCAGAAGCCATTGACAGTAATTAAAACTGACTTTTACTAATGTATGCCTATACAAAAGTCCCACAGATGGGGAGCCAGCATGTCAGCAGCCATTGTAAACCAATTGTGCATGCCATTGACAGACTCTTGAAGCTAAGCAGTGAGAGCCTTGGTCACGGACTGAATGGGAGACCTCATGAGAGACCTAATGGAAGTCTCTATGGGTGACCCAAAGGGAATCTCAATGGGAGACTATGGCTGCATTGACTTTTGACAGGCCAAAGGTCTGGTAAGAGTAGGAAGCCATTGACTGTAATTAAAACTGACTTTTACTAATGTATAGAAAACTAATGAACCCTGCACACAAAAAGAACGTGTCTGTGTGAACACGCTCACGCCGCCAAACAATCTAATACAAAAAACCTAGTCCATAAAACGTGTAAGTACTCTGCAGTAAAAAAGTCTAAAATGCAAGTGCAGTAAAAAAATGTAAATAACAGGGTACTTGGTCCATACGTTTTTTGCGCATAAAATGTACTTCAAGCTGCTTCACTTCATCAAAGTGTACCCATATCGAAGCAGTCCTATCTGTTGTATTAAAAACCTGATCAAGTGATGTGTATAAAGTGAACAGGGTCCAAACAGGTCCAGTGTCCGATATGGACTGAAGTTGAAAGCAGCCCTTTTGTGCGCAGAGCTCAGGTGGGGGGCGGGAACTCACATCTCTTGCAAAGCAAGAGGCTAAATTACAGAAAACTAATGAACCCTGCACACAAAAAGAACGTGTCTGTGTGAACACGCTCACGCCGCCAAACAATCTAATACAAAAAACCTAGTCCATAAAACGTGTAAGTACTCTGCAGTAAAAAAGTCTAAAATGCAAGTGCAGTAAAAAAATGTAAATAACAGGGTACTTGGTCCATACGTTTTTTGCGCATAAAATGTACTTCAAGCTGCTTCACTTCATCAAAGTGTACCCATATCGAAGCAGTCCTATCTGTTGTATTAAAAACCTGATCAAGTGATGTGTATAAAGTGAACAGGGTCCAAACAGGTCCAGTGTCCGATATGGACTGAAGTTGAAAGCAGCCCTTTTGTGTGCAGAGCTCAGGTGGGGGGCGGGAACTCACATCTCTTGCAAAGCAAGAGGCTAAATTACAGAAAACTAATGAACCCTGCACACAAAAAGAACGTGTCTGTGTGAACACGCTCACGCCGCCAAACAATCTAATACAAAAAACCTTATAACTAAAAGAACGTGTCTGTGGTGAACACGCTCACGCCGCCAAACAATCTAATACAAAAAACCTAGTCCATAAAACGTGTAAGTACTCTGCAGTAAAAAAGTCTAAAATGCAAGTGCAGTAAAAAAATGTAAATAACAGGGTACTTGGTCCATACGTTTTTTGCGCATAAAATGTACTTCAAGCTGCTTCACTTCATCAAAGTGTACCCATATCGAAGCAGTCCTATCTGTTGTATTAAATAACAGGGTACTTGGTCCATACGTTTTTTGCGCATAAAATGTACTTCAAGCTGCTTCACTTCATCAAAGTGTACCCATATCGAAGCAGTCCTATCTGTTGTATTAAATAACAGGGTACTTGGTCCATACGTTTTTTGCGCCTAAAATGTACTTCAAGCTGCTTCACTTCATCAAAGTCTACCCATATCGAAGCAGTCCTATCTGTTGTATTAAATAACAGGGTACTTGGTCCATACGTTTTTTGCGCATAAAATGTACTTCAAGCTGCTTCACTTCATCAAAGTGTACCCATATCGAAGCAGTCCTATCTGTTGTATTAAATAACAGGGTACTTGGTCCATACGTTTTTTGCGCATAAAATGTACTTCAAGCTGCTTCACTTCATCAAAGTGTACCATATCGAAGCAGTCCTATCTGTTGTATTAGATAACAGGGTACTTGGTCCATACGTTTTTTGCGCATAAAATGTACTTCAAGCTGCTTCACTTCATCAAAGTGTACCCATATCGAAGCAGTCCTATCTGTTGTATTTTTTTAGTGCACTTGCATTTTAGACTTTTTTACTGCTGAGTACTTACACGTTTTATGGACTAGGTTTTTTGTATTAGATTGTTTGGCGGAGTGAGCGTGTTCACACAGACACATTCTTTTTGTGTGCAGGGTTCATTAGTTTTCTGTAATTTAGCCTCTTGCTTTGCAAGAGATGTGAGTTCCCGCCCCCCACCTGAGCTCTGCACACAAAAGGGCTGCTTTCAACTTCAGTCCATATCGGACACTGGACCTGTTTGGACCCTGTTCACTTTATACACATCACTTGATCAGGTTTTTAATACAACAGATAGGACTGCTTCGATATGGGTACACTTTGATGAAGTGAAGCAGCTTGAAGTACATTTTATGCGCAAAAAACGTATGGACCAAGTACCCTGTTATTTACATTTTTTTACTGCACTTGCATTTTAGACTTTTTTACTGCAGAGTACTTACACGTTTTATGGACTAGGTTTTTTGTATTAGATTGTTTGGCGGCGTGAGCGTGTTCACACAGACACGTTCTTTTTGTGTGCAGGGTTCATTAGTTTTCTGTAATTTAGCCTCTTGCTTTGCAAGAGATGTGAGTTCCCGCCCCCCACCTGAGCTCTGCACACAAAAGGGCTGCTTTCAACTTCAGTCCATATCGGACACTGGACCTGTTTGGACCCTGTTCACTTTATACAACATCACTTGATCAGGTTTTTAATACAACAGATAGGACTGCTTCGATATGGGTACACTTTGATGAAGTGAAGCAGCTTGAAGTACATTTTATGCGCAAAAAACGTATGGACCAAGTACCCTGTTATTTACATTTTTTTACTGCACTTGCATTTTAGACTTTTTTACTGCAGAGTACTTACACGTTTTATGGACTAGGTTTTTTGTATTAGATTGTTTGGCGGCGTGAGCGTGTTCACACAGACACGTTCTTTTTGTGTGCAGGGTTCATTAGTTTTCTGTAATTTAGCCTCTTGCTTTGCAAGAGATGTGAGTTCCCGCCCCCCACCTGAGCTCTGCACACAAAAGGGCTGCTTTCAACTTCAGTCCATATCGGACACTGGACCTGTTTGGACCCTGTTCACTTTATACACATCACTTGATCAGGTTTTTAATACAACAGATAGGACTGCTTCGATATGGGTACACTTTGATGAAGTGAAGCAGCTTGAAGTACATTTTATGCGCAAAAAACGTATGGACCAAGTACCCTGTTATTTACATTTTTTTACTGCACTTGCATTTTAGACTTTTTTACTGCAGAGTACTTACACGTTTTATGGACTAGGTTTTTTGTATTAGATATTTTACTAATGTTTGCCTATACAAAAGTCCCACAGATGGGAAGCCCACGTCAGCAGCCATTGTAAACCCCTTGTGCATGCCCTTGACAGATTGTTGAAGCTAAGCAGTGAGAGCCTTGGTCATGGGCTGGATGGGAGACCTCATGAGAGACCCAACGGAAGTCTATATGGGTGTCCTAATTGGAATCACAGTGGGAGAGCCTATGGCAATTTCAATGGGAGTTCGTGACTGCATTGACTTTTGACAGGCCAAAGGGCTGGTAAGAGCAGAAGCCATTGACTGTAATTAAAACTGACTTTTACTAATGTATTGCTCTTCAAAAGTCCCACAGATGGGAAGCCAGCATGTCAGCAGCCGTTGTAAACCCATTGTGCATGCCGTTGACAGACTCTTGAAGCTAAACAGTGAAAGCCTTGGTCACGGGCTGGATGGGAGACCTCGTAAGAGACCCAATGGATGTCTCTCTCTCTATGGGTGATCCAATGGGAATCTCAATGGAAGACCATGGCTGCATTGACTTTTGACAGGCCAAAGGGCTGGTAAGAGTAGAAGACATTAACTGTAATTAAAACTGACTTTTACTAATGTATTGCTCTTCAAAAGTCCCACAGATAGGAAGGCAGCATGTCAGCAGCCATTGTCAACCCATTGTGTATGCCCTTGACAGATTGTTGAAGCTAAGCAGTGAGAGCCTTGGTTATGGGCTGGATGGGAAACCTCATGGGAGACCCAATGGGAGTCTCAATGGAAGTCTCTATGGGTGACCTAATGGGAATCTCAGTGGGAGAGCCAATGGAATTTCAATGGGAGTCCATGGCTGCATTGACTTTTGACAGGCCAAAGGGCTGGTAAGAGCAGAAGCCATTGACTGTAATTAAAACTGACTTTTGCTAATTTATTGCTCTTCAAAAGTCCCACAGATGGGAAGCCAGCATGTCAGCAGCTATTGTCAACCCGTTTGCATGCCCTTAACAGACTCTTGAAGCTTAGCAGTGAGAGCCTTGGTCACGGGCTGGATGGGAGACCTCATGAGAGACCCAATGGGAATCTCAATGGGAGACCATGGCTGCATTGACTTTTGACAGGCCAAAGGGCTGGTAAGAGTAGACGCCATTTACTGTAATTAAAACTGAATTTTACTAATGTATGCATGTACAAAAGTCCCACAGATCAGATGGGAAGCCAGCATGTCAGAAGCCATTGTAAACCCATTGTGCATGCCCTTGACAGACTCTTGAAGCTAAGCAGTGAGATCCTTGGTCACGGGCTTGATGGGAGACCTCATGAGAGACCCAATGGAAGTCTCTAAGGGTGACCCAATGGGAATCTTAATGGGAGACCATGGCTGCATAGACTTTTGACAGCCCAAAGGGCTTGTAAGAGTAGACACCATTGACTGTAATTTAAAACTGACTTTTACTAATGTATGCCTCTTCAAAAGTCCCACAGATGGGAAGCCAGCATGTCAGCAGCCATTGTAAACCCATTGTGCATGCCCTTGACAGACTCTTGAAGCTAAGCAGTGAGAGCCTTGGTCACAGCCTGGATGGGAAACCTCATGAGAGACCCAATGGAAGTCTCTAAGGGTGACCCAATGGGAATCTTAATGGGAGACCATGGCTGCATAGACTTTTGACAGCCCAAAGGGCTTGTAAGAGTAGACACCATTGACTGTAATTTAAACTGACTTTTACTCATGTATGCCTATACAAAAGTCCCACAGATGGGAAGCCAGCATGTCAGCAGCCATTGTAAACCCATTGTGCATGCCCTTGACAGACTGCTGAAGCTAAGCAGTGAGAGCCTTGGTCAAGGACTGTAATTAAAACTGACTTTTACTAATGTATTGCTCTTCAAAAGTCCCACAGATGGAAAGCCATCATGTCAGCAGCCATTGTAAACCCATTGTGCATGACCTTGACAGACTCTTGAAGCTAAGCAGTGAGAGCCTTGGTCACGGGCTGGATTGGAGACCTCATGAGAGACCCAATGGGAATCTCAATGGGAGACCATGGCTGCATTGACTTTTGACAGGCCAATGGGCCGGTAAGAGTAGAAGCCATTGACTGTAATTAAAACTGACTTTTACTAATGTATGCCTATACAAATGTCCCACAAATGGAAAGCCAGCATATCAGCAGCCATTGTAAACCCATTGTGCATGCCCTTGGCAGATTATTGAAGCTAAGCAGTGAAAGCCTTGGTTATGGGCTGGATGTGAGACCTCATGACAGACCCAATGGAAGTCTCCATGGGTGACCCAATGGGAATCTCAGAGGGAGAGCCAATGGCAATTTCAATGGGAGTCCATGGCTGCATTGATTTTGACAGGCCAAAGGGCTCGTAAGAGCAGACGCCATTGACTGTAATTAAAACTGACTTTTACTAATGTATTGCTCTTCAAAAGTCCCACAGATGGGAAGCCAGCATGTCAGCAGGCATTGTAAAACCCATTGTGCATGCCCTTGACAGCCTCTTGAAGCTAAGCAGTGAGAGCCTTGGTCACGTGCTGGATGGGAAACCTCATGAGAGACCCAATGGAAGTCTCTATGGGTGACCCAATGGGAATCTTAATGGGAGACCATGGCTGCATAGACTTTTGACAGCCCAAAGGGCTTGTAAGAGTAGACACCATTGACTGTAATTTAAAACTGACTTTTACTAATGTATGCATGTACAAAAGTCCCACAGATCAGATGGGAAGCCAGCATGTCAGAAGCCATTGTAAACCCATTGTGCATGCCCTTGACAGACTCTTGAAGCTAAGCAGTGAGATCCTTGGTCACGGGCTTGATGGGAGACCTCATGAAGAGACCCAATGGAAGTCTCTAAGGGTGACCCAATGGGAATCTTAATGGGAGACCATGGCTGCATAGACTTTTGACAGCCCAAAGGGCTTGTAAGAGTAGACACCATTGACTGTAATTTAAAACTGACTTTTACTAATGTATGCATGTACAAAAGTCCCACAGATCAGATGGAAGCCAGCATGTCAGAAGCCATTGTAAACCCATTGTGCATGACCTTGACAGACTCTTGAAGCTAAGCAGTGAGAGCCTTGGTCACGGGCTGGATGGGAAACCTCATGAGAGACCCAATGGAAGTCTCTATGGGTGACCCAATGAGAATCTCAATGGGAGACCATGGCTGAATTGACTTTTGACAGCCCAAAGGGCTGGTAAGAGTAGACGCCATTGACTGTAATTAAACATGACTTTTACTAATGTATGCCTATACAAAGGTCCCACAGATGGGAAGCCAGCATGTCAGCAGCCATTGTAAACCCATTGTGCATACCCTTGACGGACTCTTGAAGCTAAACAGTGAAAGCCTTGGTCACAGGCTGGATGGGAGAACTCATGAGAGACCCAATGGAAGTCTCTATCGGTGACCCAATGGGAAGTCAATGGGAGACCATGGCTGCATTGACTTTTGGCAGCCCAAAGGGCTGGTAAGAGTAGACGCCATTGACTGTAATTAAAACTGACTTTTACTAATGTATCCTATACAAAAGTCCCACAGATGGGAAGCCAACATGTCAGAAGCCATTGTAAACCCATTGTGCATGCCCTTGACAGACTCTTGAAGCTAAGCAGTGAGAGCCTTGGTCACGGGCTGGATAGGGAGCCTCATGAGAGACCCAATGGAAGTCTCTATGGGTGACTCAATAATGGTGAGACCATGGCTGCATTGACTTTTGACAGCCCAAAAGGCTGGTAAGAGTAGATCCCATTGACTGTAATTAAAACTGACTTTTACTAATGTATGCCTATACAAAAGTCCCACAGATGGGAAGCCAGCATGTCAGCAGCCATTGTAAACCCATTGTGCATGCCCTTGACAACTCTTGAAGCTAAGCAGTGAGAGCCTTGGTCACGGGCTGTGATATTGACCTCATGAGAGACCCAATGGAAGTCTCTATGCGTGACCCAATGGGAATCTCAATGGGAAACCATGGCTGCATTGACTTTTGACAGGCCAAAGGGCTGGTAAGAGTAGAAGCTATTGACTGTAATTAAAACTGACTTTTACTAATGTATTGCTCTTCAAAAGTCCCACAGATGGGAAGCCAGCATGTCAGCAGCCATTGTAAACCTATTATGCATGCCCATGACAGACTCTTGAAGTTAAGCAGTGAGAGCCTTGGTCACGGGCTGGATGGTTGACCTCATGAGAGACCCAATGGAAGGCTCTATGGGTGACCCAATGGGAATCTCAATGGGAGACCATGGCTGCATTGACTTTTGACAGGCCAAAGGGCTGGTAAGAGTAGAATCCATTGACTGTAATTAAAACTGACTTTTACTAATGTATGCCTTTACAAAAGTCCCACAGATGGGAAGCCAGCATGTCAGCAGCCATTGTAAACCCATTGTGCATGTCTTGACAAACTCTTGAAGCTAAGCAGTGAGAGCCTTGGTCACGGGCTGGATGGGAGCCTCATGAGAGACCCAATGGAAGTCTCTATGGTTGACCCAATGGGAATCTCAATGGGAGACCATGGCTGCATTGACTTTTGACAGGCCAAAGGGATGGTTAAAGTTGAAGCCATTGACTGTAATTAAAACTGACTTTTACTAATGTATGCCTTTTCAAAAGTCCCACAGTTGGGAAGCCAGCATATCAGCCGTCATTGTCAACCCATTGTGCATGCCCTTGACAGATTGTTGAAGGCAAGCAGTGAGAGCCTTGGTCATGGGCTGGATGGGAGACCTCATGAGAGACCCAATGAAAGTCTCTATGGGTGACCCAATGGGAATCTCAGTGGGAGAGCCTATGGCAATTTCATTGGGTGTCCATGGCTGCATTGACTTTTGACAGGCCAAAGGGCTAGTAAGAGCAGAAGCCATTGACTGTAATTAAAACTGATTTTTACTAATGTATTGCTCTTCAAAAGTCCCACAGATGGGAAGCCAGCATGTCAGCAGCCATTGTAAACCCATTGTGCATGCCCTTGTCAGACTCTTGAAGCTAAGCAGTGAGAGCCTTGGTCACGGGCTGGATGGGAGACCTCATAAGAGACCCAATGGAAGTCTCTATGGGTGACCCAATGGGAGACAATGGCTGCATTGACTTTTGACAGGCCAAAGGGCTGGTAAGAGTAGAAGCCATTGACTGCAATTAAAACTGACTTTTGGACTTCCGGTTCCGGCGCTGTGCTGATGGCTGCCTAGGAGAAGCGCTCCTGAGACCGGGTCACCAATCCGCCGTAATCAACGTGCACAAGGTGCCATCCGACCCGCATCCACACTGGCATCCAATCACCGAGCCTCGGGGACCCTGCACAGATATGTCCTGAGAAACTCTGGCAGGAAGGAACCGTCCTCCCAGCGAGAGAAGGGATCGAGCGGGACGCAAACCAAGATGGCGGCGGCTGTGGGTGGAGGTTCGGTGACTAAGAAGAAAGAAAGTGCCCGCGAGATGAGTGTCCTCGGGAGCCGAGGTAACCAGGATAACAACAGCACCGGAGGCCGGAGCGATACACAAGCGAGAGGCGCGGAAGCAGAGAGGCCCAGGATATCGGCAGTGACGGCATCGCAGGTAGGGGAGGGACATGATAATGGCAGCCCCTTGACGGAGTCCCCTGGGCCGACCACAGACGGTATCTATACATATGCCCACACCATAGATGTAAAAGCCCTAGCTCGATAAGTGGTGCCCTATCTAACAGCTGACCTAAAATCCTCACTAAAAGATGCGGTTGAAGAGGTGATTTTGGGGCTACAAACAACTGTAGCGACGCAGGAAGAAAGGTTGATGGAGGCTGAGCGCCGGGTTGGAGAGGCTGAGGACAGGATTCTACAATTAGAGGGTCAGATAGAAGCCTTGCAAAACAAAGCGGTGTATGCAGAGGATAAAATAGATGAGCTTGAAAACCGCTCACGAAGAAATAACCTTTGTATGGTGGGTTTGCCCAAATCCGTCCCTCCCGCCCACTTAGATGCCATCTGGGAGGCTGAATTGCCGAAAGTTCTGGGCTTCCAACATAGATGCAGAGTGGAGCGCTCACATAGAGTTGGTCCGCCGCGTGATCCAAGAGATAAACCGCGACAAGTCATTGTGAGATACCTGGACTATTAGGAAAAGGAGAAGTTACAGCGGGAGTATAGATCCAGGAGGATACCACTAATTATTGGAGGTCACAAGGTCAGGATATATGAAGATTACTTGGCAACAGTGGCCCGTAAAAGGAAACTCTTTAGCTCAGCTTGCTCCCTGCTCTTTAAACAGAACATTCGCTTTCAGCTGGCATTCCCCGCGGTGCTTAGATTTCGGGACTCAAAGGGTATTTTAAAATCATTCACGGACAACAATGCAGCGTTACAGTTCATCCAACGGGGGGACTCTTCTGTAAACACCCGGCAATGTCCAAGCGATAGAGAGAGTTCCCTGAGATCGTCACAGTGACGCTCGTATGCAGAAGCAGTGATGGAAGAAAACGCAGGCCAAAGAGTTCGAGACCGTAGATCAGAGGACGCAGCTTGGACACAACAACAACGGCGTAGACGCACGAGTCGCACAAACAACGACACCCCCTTAAGAGAATCTCGTTCACCGTCAGTACTGGGCTCGGACAACGGTGCAAGCAATACGGACGTGTGAGGATGGAGGCGACTATCTAAATCTAACTCTAAATCTAAAGCTATGTAATGTTCTATTTATGCAGACATGGATCGTAGAAGAGATTTACATTCTTTCCCATACTTTCATTATTATGATCTCTCTTAGAGGGCCAGAGGATAGGTTTTCGGGGGATAGATAGACAGGGGAACCCTGCATCACGAGATATAGCAAAACCTATCGTGCTTTCTGGGATATGTCAAATATTTTACCTCTCCTCCCCCATATGAGTTATAATATGATCCGCTCCTCCTCCTTATATATCTTACTCTTGCTTTCTCAAACTCCTCATATTCACTCCCCCTTCTTTTTCCCCTGCTCTCCCCTCACTTCCTCTGCTCTCACAGTACCCCCCTTTCCTATATCTACTCTTCTCCTCTCCTCTCTATTCCCCCTCTTTTCTTCTTTCACCCCTTGTCTTTCCTCTCTATTACTTTATCTTATTTCTCCTCATATTTCCCCATACAGGCTCGTTTGGGTTTCAAGTCAATATCTTATGCCATTGATTGTAGCGGAGGGGTAGGTTTGTACCTGTTTTGTGTTTCCAACTTGTATTCTGTTCCCGGAGATGCTTCAATAATGGTTAGTTCGCATATCTACAATAAGAGGGAGATGTCATATAATTTTATTGGGATGGCTCCATGTAATAAGATGCATTTGACGCGGTAGGGAGTTGGGCCAGTGCAGAAAAAAGGAAGTTATGTGGTCAAAGGAGAGTTTTTTTCCGAGTGGGTCTAGTACAGACAGTACTCCCACCTCGTGTTTTCTAGATAATAGGATGATGTATATGTTGGGGGGGTTTATTCTGTTACAGATGTTTTTTGTATTTCCCACGTTCCTTTCTATTTTTATTCTTTTTGTCTTCACTATTATTGTACTATGATGCCTATGACATACCCTGGTCTATATGAAAAACACCCTTATACCCCTCGCTTCGAATATATGGAAAGGCAGAGAGGATGTGGTCAGTTTACATGGTTGAGGTCCGATATGTTTATCCTATATTTACATGTAAAATGGTTAGAGTAATTACATGGAATGTCAAGGGGCTCAGGTCCCCCAACAAACGACACATGGTGTTGAGGCATCTTAAAAGACTTAAGGCAGACATCGCCTTTTTGCAAGAAACACACCTAAGGCAACATGAACTACACTATATGCTGAAACAATGGGTAGGGGTGGGTTGGGCCTCTGGGGCTCAGGATCGTAAGGCTGGAGTGTTAATACTAGTCAATAAACATCTTGCACACACACTAGTTTCCATGACTAGAGATCAAGAGGGACGAATGCTGCATGTGATATTAGATATTAAAACCCAAAGATATAGCCTCTATAATATATATGCCCCCAATAGCTCGAGGGTTCGGTTTTTTGCTGAACTGCAGGTGAAATTATTAGGGGACCAGCTACCTAATATAATTGTAGGAGGGGATTGGAACGAAGTGATGACAGATGACCTTGACAGGAAGAGAACTACTAAAGGGGACACGAGTATATCAGAAAGGACAGATCCCCATGGACGAGGGGGAAGGTTAGCGGACATGATAGGTCCTCTGGGATTAATTGATGTATGGCGGACGCTACACCCGCAGGAATTAGAATTTTCACACTTTTCTTGCCCCCACTCCTCCTGGTCACGGATAGACCTGTTCCTGGTAAACACAAAATTAATACGTATGATCGAGTCAGTTGAGATTGAGACAATGGTCATATCTGACCATAGTCCAGTATCCCCAGACATTCTCGAGCTTCAACCCAAAGGTTCCGATATCTTATGGCGATTTCCCGCACACCTATCAAAACTGGGAGACTTTAAGACTAGTGATGGGCGAATCCTAAATTACTCGGAATCGCTTGACTCTAGCGAGTCCGAGCACAGGACTCGCTACTCGTTGCGAGTCTAGCGAGTCCAATGTTAATGAATGGGGAAGCGAGTAATAGCGAGTAGTGTGAGATTTACAAATCGCAGATGTGTCTCAGAAGCTTCAGCCTGAAGCAATCCTAGTTTTGTCATTTATTTGCATTGGACTCGTTTACTTTGTAAGTAATCGCTGGGAAACTCGCACAGATAAGAGTCCTGTCTGCTCAGTGTGCTGGCTGCCAGCTCCAGGGTCCTAGAGCCCGCCTGCTGCCTGATGTAGCAGAGCTGAGATTGTTCTCAGTCTGCTCATTCCCTGTGTACAGACATGAATGTCTGTGCACAGAGATGATGTAGCAGAGCTGAGATTGTTCTCAGTCTGCTCATTCCCTGTGCATAGACATCTATATCTATGCACAGGGGATGTAGCAGAGAGGACATCACGTTTTGGACTGCGTCGGACGGAAGAGATTTTTTTAATTAAAGATGGAGTCCCTAATGGCTTTTTTTTTTTATTTCTAATAAAAAAATTTCTTTGTGTTGTGTTTTTTTTAAAACAATTTAATAGAAATTCATGGCGGTCATGTCTAATATTGGCGTGACCGCCATAAATTTCGGGCTTAGGGCCAGCTGATAATACAAAGCTGGCCCTAACCTCTTTATTACCCAGCATGCCACCGCCACCAGGGCCGCTGGAAGAGCGGGGTTCAGCGCCAGAGGATGGCGCTTCAATCAACGCGCCATCTTCTGGGGCGGCTGCGGGCTGCAATTTGCAGCGGGGGGTGCCCAGAAAGCTTGGGCATCCCTGCGCTGCGGATTCCAGCCCCCAGCTGCTTAGCTGTACCTGGCTAGACATAGAAATTGCGCGGAGCCCCACGCATTTTTTTTAAATTATTTCATGAAATTCTGAGATTCTGACTCTGACTCTGACTCTGAGACTCTGACTCTGAGACTCTGACTCTGAAATTCATGAAATAATAAAAAAAAAATGCGTGGGGCTCCGCACAATTTCTATGTCTAGCCAGGTACAGCTAAGCAGCTGGGGGCTGGAATCCGCAGCGCAGGGATGCCCAAGCTTTCTGGGCACCCCCCGCTGCAAATTGCAGCCCGCAGCCGCCCCAGAAGATGGCGCGTTCATTGAAGCGCCATCCTCTGGCGCTGAACCCCGCTCTTCCAGCGGCCCTGGTGGTGGTAGCACGCTGGGTAATAAAGGGGTTAATACCAGCTTTGTTATACAAGCTGGTATTAAGCCCGAGATTCTTAATGTCAGGCCACGTTTGACCCAGCCACTAAGAATCTCCAATAAAGGGTTAAAAAAACACAACACAGAGAAAATTTTTTATTTGAAATAAAAAAAAAAGCCATTAGGGACTCCATCTTTAATTAAAAAAATCCTCTTCCGTCCGACGTAGTCCAAAACGCGATGTCCTCTCTGCTACATCCCCTGTGCATAGATATAGATGTCTATGCACAGGGAATGAGCAGACTGAGAACAATCTCAGCACTGCTACATCATCTCTGTGAGCAGGCGGGCTCTAGGACCCTGGAGCTGCACAGAGCAGACAGCTGGACTCTGCTCGCAATGTAACAGCAGTTATTTGCGAGTTTCCCTGCTATCACTGGCACAGTAGCCGAGTCTAATGCAAACAATGGCAATCCTAGTTTTGTCAGCGTTTCTGACAAAACTAGGATTGATATTGATTTGCATTGGACTCGTGCGAGTAATCACTGGGAAACTCGCAGAGTACCGAGTCCTGCGAGTCCCTTACTACTCGCCGAGTAACGAGTCCTAGCGAGTAGATTCGCCCATCCCTATTTAAGACCAGACTTAAGGAATGGTGGCTTGGATTTTCCAGGGATAATGAAGTCCATAAGGCGGATTACAGGCTCTTTTGGGAAACGGGGAAGGCAGTAGTCAGAGGCCACATCATCGCTCATACCCTAACTCAAAAAAAGAAACTGGCGGAACAATATACTACGGCCAGCGTAAAAGTTACTGACGCCTATAGGACCTTTCGTCTAACGCAGGACCCAACAGACCGACAAACATGGCTGGAAGCCAAACAAGATTATGACAGGTGGGCAGAAATGAGAGAGGTTATGACACGCAACCAGATGGAGGTGGACTTAAATAGATATGGCGATAAGGCGGGAAAACTATTGGCAAATCTGGCTAAGGGTAGGTGCCTCCCCAATCCCATAATGGCACTGCGTCGGAAAGGGGGCGAGGTAACTACCAACCCTAGAGACATAAATAACATCTTAGGGGACTTCTACCGCAAACTATATGACGACGGGGAGACTCAGGTTACAGGGGGAGAAGACTGGTTGAGTAAGGTGCAATTAAGCACTATCACGGAACCCGACTTGGAATTTCTTAATCAGCACATATCAGAGACTGAGGTTGATCTAGCTATCAGAAACTTGGGCTCGGGTAAGGCGCCAGGGCCTGATAGGTTCACGGGCGAATTCTACAAACTACTGAGGGAGGAAGTGACACCGACTCTGACGGGATTGTTTAATAGCTTTCTAGAGGGTGAACCCATTCCAGACGAAGCCAATGTTGCATACATCAAGTTATTGCCCAAAGGAGATAAGGATAGAGAGGACCCGGCGAATTACAGGCCCATATCTCTAGTGAACGTAGACCTTAAGATATTATCGAAAATAATGGCGGATAGGCTGGCCCGAATTCTCTCAGACCTCATAGAACATCATCAAACCGGCTTCATTAAAGGTCGATCGGCAGTTTCTAATATCCGTAAAGCACTACTAGTCCTAGATATAGTACGAAATAGTGATAAAAGAGATGGAGGTGACCCAGCCATGGTCACCCTGGATGCGGAAAAGGCTTTCGACAATGTGAGGTGGCCATGGCTGGGTCTGGTACTGGATCATATAGGTATTAGAGGCAGATTTCGTTGTTTCTTGCATAACTTATACTCCAATCCCACGGCAAGGGTGAACACACCGGGCTTCCTATCCCCAAAATTCCCACTGAAAAAAGGGACAAGGCAGGGATGCCCATTATCTCCCCTGTTATTTAATCTGGCCTTGGAACCACTGGCGAGATTCATCAATGATGTCAGCTCTTTCTCCGGTATCTCAGTAGGCCACTGTGAGATAAAATCTGCCCTATTTGCAGACGATGTCGTACTTTTCATGAATGATCCGGAGCGCGACCTGCCTTTGTTGATAAAGGACATAGAGGCTTTTGGCATCTTTGCCGGCTTCACTCTCAATAGGCGCAAATGTGAGATATTGAGCATTAGGGGAGGGAGTTCTTTGCAACGGTTAGCATTACAATTGGGAATCACCCTGGCCCGCTCACATATCAAATACCTTGGGATACAGTTGGGTAGGACTCCAAATCAGGTGTACATTCTAAATTACCCCCCTCTATTTAACTAAATTGAACAAGAACTTAAGAGATGGGCAAATCTCCCATTATCATTGCTGGGAAGATGTCATTTGATAAAAATGATTAGTTTCGCTCGTCTTCTCTATCCTATGCAAACACTACCTTTATTGTTAAGACACATGGATGTTAAAAGGGTCAACAAAGCATTCTCCGACTTTATTTGGCGGGGACGCAGACCCAGACTATGTCTGGGAACCCTTATGTTGCCTAGGAATGAAGGTGGTGCGAATTTGCCAGATGTACGCGGATATAACTTGGCGTGCTTACTGAGGCACGTCATCGAATGGGTCACAAAGACAAACAAATACTTAGCAGGACGACTTGAAGCGGAGTTTTGTGCCCCGTGGGATCACTGCTCCCTACTACACTCTTCCTTAGTACACATTCCGAAGCAGATCAAATCTATAACATCTCAACCCCTGGGCCTTTCCTGACTTTGAGATGGGGAGAGAGAATGCATTATTTGAGGAATGGAGGAGGAAGGGAGTTCGGAAGATGGGGGACATATTACATGAGACTGACAGACGGATGACGGGATCGGAAATTCTGAGGAAATTTGGCTTGAGAGAGACACAGGGACTGTAGTATATGCAATTGAAACAACATGTTATGATTAATCTTAGGGACGTATCCACGGAAATGACTCCTAATATATGCGACAGGTTGATCGACCTAGAATCTTCCCAACTTAGCATATCTTCTGTATACCTGGAGCTTAGAGGAATATTGACTCCATATGGGTCTTCACGAATATTTCTTAAGTGGAAGAAATTCTTAGTAGATGATGCAGTAACGGAAAGCATCTTGACGGGGTGGCACAAGGTGAGGAGGTTTATTCTTAGTGAAGAATGGAGAGACTCTCACTTTCGCATCATACACGGGATGGTTTATGGTTTTAATCTCCCTCGTAATGTGACTAGCCCTGACCGTATAGTATGTTGCCCTAAATGTCGAAAGGAAAACGCCGACATGATTCATGGTCTTTGGACATGTCCTAAGGTCCAATCGTTTTGGAACATGGTAAATGATTTGCTGTATAGATACTGTGGATGCCGATATGCCATGGAACCCACGAAGTGGATATTCCAGGACATAACGGTGGTGGAAAACAACAAAATGTCTCAGAGGTTTACGCATGTCCTTATTCTTATGGCTAGACGGATGTTGCTCACATACTGGCTACGCCCCGACCTTCCGAGGGAGTATGATATTGAGATAGGACTAGACAAAGTGTTGGAGATTGATAGAAGGGAGGTGTTACGTGATAAAGAAGTGCTAATGGGGTCATTTATGAATAAGTGGAGGAGCTATATAGAGTCTAAAGGATCTATAGACACGATCCACAACATCATGAGACCCCTCAAGGACACCTCGTGGTACCTGCTGAAAAACTTGGAGGGATCACTGGGAAAACTGGGAGAGGGATGAGTTAGATAGTGAAGAAACAGGAAATGGAGACTAACAATCAAATAGACTAGAGATTGCCAACACAAGGAATTTACATATCAGGGCCTCAAGGTATGGGTCTATCTAGCTAGATTTCCGCCTTCGATGTATGAAGATATATCTTGACTACATCTTGAACTTCAGGGGTATTTCGTCTTATCTTTTTTGTGTATTGGTTTGTCCTTCACGTTGGGTAATTTTGTGTTTTCATACCAAATGTCACAAGTATATATTGTGATACTGTATCGTATTGATGAATATTTTCCTTTGTGTTATTTTCAAAAGTAAAAAATTCTTAATAAACAAGATGTTTAAAAAAAAAACAACTGACTTTTACTAATGTATTTCTCTTCAAAAGTCCCACAGATGGGAAGCCAGCATGTCAGCAGCCATTGTAAACCCATTGTGCATGCCCTTGACAGACTCTTGAAGCTAAGCAGTGAGAGCCTTGGTCATGGGCTGGATGGGAGACCTCATGAGAGACCCAATGGAAGTCTCTATGGGTGACCCAATCGGACCCTCAATGGGAGACCATGGCTGCATTGACTTTTGACAGGCCAAAGGGCTGGTAAGAGTAGAAGCCATTGACTGTAATTAAAACTGACTTTTACTAATGTATGCCTCTTCAAAAGTCCCACAGATGAGAAGCCAGCATGTCACCAGCCATTGTGCATGCCCTTGACAGATTGTTGAAGCTAAGCAGTAAGAGCCTTGGTCATGGGCTGTATGAGAGACCCAATGGAAGACTCTATGGTTGACCCAACAGAAATCTCAGTGGGAGAGCCGATGGCAATTTCAATGGGAGTCCATGGCTGCATCGACTTTTGACAGGCCAAAGGGCTGGTAAGAGCAGAAGCCATTGACTGTAATTAAAACTGACTTTTACTAATGTATTGCTCTTCAAAAGTCCCACAGATGGGAAGCCAGTATGTCAGCAGCCATTGTAAACCCATTGTGCATGCCCTTGACAGACTCTTGAAGCTAAGCAGTGAGAGCCTTGGATACCGGCTGGATGGGAGACCTCCATGAGAGTCCCAATGGAAGTCTCTATGGGTGACCCAATGGGAATCTCAATGGAAGACCATGGCTGCATTGACTTTTGACAGGCCAAAGGGATGGTTAAAGTAGAAGCCATTGACTGTAATTAAAACTTACTTTTACTAATGTATGCCTCTTCAAAAGTCCCACAGATGGGAAGCCAGCATATCAGTCGTCATTGTCAACCCATTGTGCATGCCCTTGACAGATTGTTGAAGGCAAGCAGTGAGAGCCTTGGTCATGGGCTGGATGGGAGACCTCATGAGAGACCCAATGGAAGTCTCCATGGGTGATTCAATGGGAAACTCAGTGGGAGAGCCTATGGCAATTTCAATGGGAGTCCATGGCTGCATTGACTTTTGACAGGCCAAAGGGCTGGTAAGAGCAGAAGCCATTGACTGTAAATAAAACTGACTTTTACTAATGTATTGCTCTTCAAAAGTCCCACAGATGGTAAGCCAGCATGTCAGCAGCCATTGTAAACCCATTGTGCATGCCCTTGACAGACTCTTGAAGCTAAGCGGTGAGATCCTTGGTCACGGGCTGGATGGGAGACCTCATGAGAGACCCAATGGAAGTCTCTATGGGTGATCCAATGGGAATCTTAATGGGAGACCATGGCTGCATTGACTTTTGACAGGCCAAAGGGCTGGTAAGAGTAGAAGCCATTGACTGTAATTAAAACTGACTTTTACTAATGTATGCCTCTTCAAAAGTCTTCATCAGCCATGTTAATATGGTGCTAGCACTCTAGTCCAATCTACAGCAGTACTGCAAGCATTTAGTGCTGCGGGGCACAAGGCAGGTGCCGGCCCTTTTGCACAGCTGTTTTTGAGGACACTTCCTGGCTTGTGCTGTCCATATCAGTCACATTAATACGGTGCTAGAGCCGTAGCCAAATACAAAGCAGTACTAAAAGCATTTAGTGCTGCCTAGTGCAAAGCACGTGTGGCACCTAAGGGTCCAGATACCACAATGTCATTATCTCCCCAAGGGGATAGTGTCATACCTGAGAGCAACAGAGGAAATTCACACCAGGCAAACCCAAAGCACACAAAACCTTTCTGCCTCCAGGCCTGGAGGGGAAGCTTAAAGCCTGGGTTCAGGGTAGCTCCCCTATCATTTTTGGTCTGAGGCGGAGTTAGTCAGTTCAGTTCCTAAGAGGACTGAGGAAGACATCCTGTGGACTGAAGCAGTGCTAAGCCCATACCAGGAGAGCTAGACTTAGCTTGAGGGACTCATAGGCAAGGGTCTGAGGAAGTCGAGGAGAACCTGAGGAGTAGAGCAGTGTCGATCTCACCCCAGAGGATTAAGCAACAAGAAACGGACACCAGAGTCCGAAGCTGTGCAGGAACTAACGTCCAGCAGCCAATACCAGATGGTGGGTGATTCCAAGTCCCCCATCCACACCAAAGTGCCTAAAGGCACAGCAGCTTGAAGAGCCCAGGAGCAGCCGTCAGAGAAGTGGACAGAGAAGAAGACTCAAGCTTGCCTGTCACACTGCAGGAGAGAGAGAGAGGGCCGCAGCTTAGCATCAGCAGCCACAGGAACCCGCTAAGAAAGAGCAGCAGGAAAGCCTCAGAACTTGCCGGGTGAGGAGAACCCGGAGTTGCTCCCAGGTTGCTGAATTCCAACCATAGCATCTGTCCTTGTGCCAATATCACCAGTAAAGGACTTGAAGAACCAACAAACTGTGAGTCTATAAGTTACTTTGCACGCTCCATCCTGCACCCTACACCCTTTCATCATCCACTGCTCTAGGGATCCGCTCCACTCGTGGGGAGGCACTACACCCTAGCTGCCCATCCATCGTCCCCAGAGGTTCTGCAGCAGTGGTGGTCGCTCATAGCCACAAACCACGATAAATCATTATTATATTCCCCAAGAACTCTTTGAAGCTGAACTCAGGGTCACAGAGCCGGGTCTCGACCCCTGTGACTCCCCAGAAACACCACAGCCAGGTTCCAAGTACCCCACGGCCCTGGGACACATCACACACACCAGTCCTTTTTCCCCAATATTTTGCAGGGTAACAGTCAGGCTTGTGCCGTCGACATCAGTCACAATAATACGGTGCTAGTGCCATAGCCAAATCCAAAGCAGTACTACAAGCATTTGGTGCTGCCTGGTACAAGGCAGCCCTTTTTCCCAGCTGTTTTTGGGGTCACAGCCTGGATTGTGCTGTCCACATCAGTCAGATTAATACAGTGCTAGTGCCATAGCCAATTCCAAAGCAGTACTACAAGCATTTATAATAAAAGGAGAAAATAGGAGTCGTTTTTTTGCATACAAACAGTGAACAATTTTATTTTAACAGTGCAACCTATTGAAAACAGGTGCAAAGTAGCTGAATGGACAAGGTGGTACAATGGCAGCACAGCATAAATAATAGAAATCAATTCCAGATATTGCACATAATCCCATTAGTTGCACACTTTCCCAAATGCAGGCATTAAATTACATCATGTGTGGAGACAATGATCATGAAAACATTATTGCCCATAATAGAGAGAGGGAGCATAGTGTTGTCTATAATATGACATACCTAGCCGTATAACTGCTGCTGCGCTGAAGAGGGGAAAAAGCCCTTACAAGGTGGTATAATAACAGCGCAGCATAATTAACAGAAATCAAATCCAGGTATTACACATATTCCCATTAATTGCACACTTTCCCACATACAGGCATTACATTATGTGCAGATACAATGATCATAAAAGCCTTATTGCCCATAAAAGAGAAAAGGAGAGCACAATGTGGACCTTATTATGTCATACCTAGCAGTGTAACTGCTGCTGTGCTAGACAGGGGAGCAGCCCTCCAGCAAGGACCCCTAACGTACGTTTCACTAGTCTTATTGCTTTCTCAAGAGGATTTAGTCCTCCTATGTGCCATATATAGCGTGTATGGGCGGTATTAAAGTGATTACCTCAGCTGCCTGTATAATGGCGCTCACTTCCCTGATGCCGAGTCCATCAACGCCCACCGGAAGTGTGTCATCGCTGAGTGTCTGATCACCTGACACGATTTTTATTTGTTTACTTGTGTGTTGCCAAGCAACCAGAAACTACCACGATAGGAGACGCCCCCGGGGCAGATGGAGGCAGTCGGCAGGGATAGGAGTGCACACATGTAGCGCACATTGCTATGACATCAAATAATGACAGTATTTAATTCAGTCTTCTCACTTCCTATGGTGAATTTTTCATCCATAGCAGGGGGGGAATTTTCTTATACAGGTTGTCAAAAGACACTGTGGGCATAGAGGACATTATAAAAACTTTGCACATGTGGTAAAAACATCAAATTAAAAACAATTTTCCATACATATGTACTAAAACACAGTATAGCTGGAGAGCAGGAAAACATGGGAAGGGGAGAAGGAAAGGGTAAAAGGAAAGTAAAAGGAAGGAACCGGAGTATATAAAAACAGAAAAAGGCTGTGTGCATAAATTAGAGGAACGGAAGAAAACTTATAGTTTCATTTAACCCTTTCGGCACCAGGGTATCAAGGATGGTAATCCACCTGGATTCCTTCTGTGCCAAAATCTTTTTTTTAAATGACCCTGCCTAATCCCCCCATGCACTAGGTCAATTCCTAGAACTTTTAAGGTTTTAGGGCTGCTATTATGATGCAATTTAAAGTGCCGTGGCAATGTTTTTAAGATGCTGATATCTTCAATTTTTACAGATCCCTCTATATCCCTTACGTGCTCCCGAGTGCGTACACAGAGTTCCCTAGATGTTAGCCCTATATAGATTTTATTGCAAGTTTTGGCAAACTCCAGCCTGGCTTTTTTATGTCTCGGGGTAAGAAGTGGGGTCTTCCTGGGTATCCTCCTATACAGTCCCTTTTCATTCAGACGCCGACGGACAGTACTGGTTGACACTGTTGTATCCTCGGGCTGCAGGGCAGCTTGAACTTGTTTGGATGTTAGTCGAGGTTCTTTATCCACCATCCGCACAATCTTGCGTTGAAATCGCTCGTCAATTTTTCTTTTCCGTCCACATCTAGGGAGGTTAGCCACAGTGCCATGGGCTTTAAACTTCTTGATGACACTGCGCACGGTACACACAGGAACATTCAGGTCTTTGGAGATGGTCTTGTAGCCTTGAGATTGCTCATGCTTCCTTACAATTTGGTTTTTCCAGTCCTCAGACAGTTCTTTGGTCTTCTTTCTTTTCTCCATGCTCAATGTGGTACACACAAGGACACAGGACAGGGTTGAGTCAACTTTAATCCATGTCAACTGGCTGCAAGTGTGATTTAGTTATTGCCAACACCTGTTAGGTGCCACAGGTAAGTTACAGTTGCTGTTAATTACACAAATTAGAGAAGCATCACATGATTTTTCTAACAGTGCCAATGCTTTTGTCCACCCCCTTTTTATGTTTGGTGTGAAATTATATCCAATTTGGCTTTAGGACAATTCTTTTTGTCTTTTTTCATTGAAGACAAATTAAATGAAGATAATAATACCAAAGAATTTGTGATTGCAATCATTTTCAGGAAGAAACTGAGTATTATCTGACAGAATTGCAGGGGGTGTCAATACTTTTGGCCACAAATGTACAGGCATGTAGATCTTGTTTAGTCATGAGTGCCTGTAGATTTTGTTTTACTAGAGTAGAGTGTGTGTGATAGTGATGTGAATTATGAACAATGTGGTTATGGACTAAGTGTAGCCTGAGCTTCAAATGTAAATAGTTAGCACCCCGGTGTGCTCCATTTTGGTTTTAGGCCGCAACAAACAAAAACCCACAGGCCGAAGAATCGGCCCATTTAACCCTGTCGCCATTCCCAGGGCATATGCTGTTTTTTTTTGTGGTGGGTCCCCCCCGAAGAAAAATGGAGACACCTGGTGCAGGACACTCACCTGTTTAACACCTAGGACAGTGTGATGGATACCCGGATAGGGCTCGCACTGGACATGGCAGGAACTGTATATAGTTATTTATGCACTTTTTAGTTTTATATTATGCAACGTTCAAGTAACCGTACCTCCCGTTCAAGGGATGATAAAGTATTCTTATTGTTGTTCTTGTTCTTAAGCATTACAAAAACATTTTTGCATGTCTTTGTACCACATGTTTTCTGTTCTCTTACAGCCTGAGGACGGGCTGGGTTTAAGGAGGGGGGAGCGAGGCGCCCCTGTGGATTCAGTCGCTACAGAGGTACTGCACCCCTATTAGGGTGTAGTATCCCACTCACAGGTAAGAGGTACAGACCGGTACCGGCACACCCAGGCCACACACTAGGAACCATTGTACAGGGGATGGGTGGTGAAGAAAGTAGTCCCAGAGACCGTAACACCTAGGTCGAGTTGGAGGGAAGCTAGAGCAAGTACACCTGTGAAGTACTAGTGGGAGGTAGTGGGAGCTTGTCCTGAGGCCATACCTAGGAGCAGAAACAGCGCCCAAGTGGCTCCAGGAGGAAGAGAGGGTCCCAGAGGCACAGGAAGTGAGCAATCCACCCATGGGGCTCGTATCCATTGTCAGGCGCAGGCAAGTGGAGGGACCAGGTCGCAAATACAGGGGCATCGGGAACCCCAAGACTAGTAGAGAAGACAATCAGGCTCAACTAGCGACCCGGAGGTTGTGGAACTTCTATAGGAACGGAGTTGACTACCGCGCACATCTGCTGAAGAGGTGGCAACCAGTGGGCTAAGGGGAGACACTGCTGGTTAACCCCTAAGAAAAACACACAGTCACTGGTGCAGAGCTCTGTGTGGCGAGGCGCAAGGCAGGATGGGCGAGGCAAGCACAGTAGTAATAAGTATACTGGTCTATTGGTACAGTGCTTCCACAGGAAACCCGGAGTTCAAATAAATTTTCCTTTATTCTTAAAATGTATGTCACAGTGGGCAGTACAACGTGTTTCAACCCTTTTAATGGGTCTTCCTCGGGTACAATTGTATAATTTCATAACACTTACATGTGTCTCCTTATATAGCTCATGCAGTGTCTGAGTTCAAGGAAGTGAGGGTTATCTCATTAGCTGATTGCTAAAGGGTCGAAACGCGTTGTACTGCCCACTGTGATATACATTTTAAGAATAAAGGAAAATTTATTTGAACTCCGGGTCTCCTGTGGAAGCGCTGTACCAATAGACCGGTATACTTATTACTACATGTGACGAACCAGGTTTCCTAGATCTGATCCATCTGGAGTGGGAGAGCTGCACACCAAAGGAGATCTTATATGCAATATAACCAAGACGCCTAAAAGGTGAGCAATATCGAAGTATAACATCTCTATGTTGAAATTTAATTACTGCACTTAGAGTTGAGTCGGGACTTTTTCTCTTTTATACAGCCCTAGAGACTTCCAGCGAAGTTAATCTAAGAGGCAAGCACAGTGTGAGACAGCAGAGAAAGGACAGAGAAGGGGTGCCGATTATGTGCAATCTTCCTATCTGGGAGTAGCTGGATCCCTGCCTCCAAGAACCCAGAGCTTAGCAGGCTTTTACACAAAGACTGTGGGTAAAAGACCTGAAGACTGCAACCCGCTGTGTCTGTGAACTTTCTTAACGCATCAATAGCACCAGAAACACAACTACCAACTCACCTAGGTACCTCTAACTGCCCTGGGGGTCAGCCCTACCCGTAGAGATCTAAAGAACATTGCTGTCTCCAAACCATTGACCCCTAGGAGAACTGTCATGCAGCGGTGGCCATCTAAAACTGCAACCTGCGGGTGGTATCACATAAAATAAACAAGTATCCCCAGGTCCAGTTATCCCTTCCCGAATTAACCCTCCACGCCAGATGCCCTTCCCTAAGAAAGAGAGCCACCCACACCGAACTTTTAATTACACCACCAGGGTCACGGAGCCAGTTCTCAGTGCCTGTGATCCCCATCATGAAGCCTCAAAGCACAAATCCGATTATTTTAAGTCTCTGGAGGGGCTTGTGATCAGGCCAAGTGTTCAGCTTGGATACCCAATAATTAAAGGGAATTGAAGCATCATGAATGACGCAGCTATGGTCACTTAAGTATCCCTTGAGCATGTTGTTCAACTTCTATCTCCTTGGCACTATTACAGACACAGATAACCCTTGCTGATTTGCTGCTTTATTAAAAATGGCCCAGTTTGTGCACATTTTCCCCCCACCTCTGTTGGAGCAGATTTATGTGTCTCTTCCCATTAATTCTTGCTGTTGAAAAGAGCCGATACCTCTGCCGCCAGCATTCTCAGAGGGTGATGTTTCAACAAGAGAACTGCAACAGAACCTCTTGAAGGATTCTATTGTGCAACCCTTTGATGACTCCAAAAAGACAGAAGAAAATTTCTCACAATTGGTCAAAAAAAGGAGGAAAACCAGTATAGGTTGTTGGCGATAATTTGTATCACACAAGGGTCTTTAAACAGATACACATGAATGTTGCTATGTGAGCCAAGCTGCAAACAAGCAAAGGTTCTGTGTCACCTACAGGACGAACAATACCCATCCTCTCCGCACTCTGACTTGCCTCCTCCACCTCCTCCTCTCCAGCCCATCCAAGCTGGAGAGCAGAGTCCCATCTGTAGCAATGTATAAAAACAAGTACTCTCCCTCCTCATCCTTCTCATCTTCCTCATCATCACCCACTGTTGCCTTAGAAAATTGGCTGGGTTGGGTAGTATCACCCATTGGGAAATCTTGATCCATAGCCACATACTGTTCATTCAAACGTTCCTCTTTGAGATTATACATAGTGATGAGCAAGTAGTGAAATATTCATAATCTCTACACTCTTAATGAGTAGTTTTCAATACTTGTGTACTCTTCCAAACAGTAAGTCCAATATTAGTCAATTAGTGATAGGCTCTGCCCACACACATCCAGCTATAAAACGAGTCTTTCCAGGACAGGACAGGAGGGTGGGCTTTTTTACTATTTCAATGACTAAAACACCTTGCTGTGCCCCCCAAAGAGCCTAACATTTAATCTGCTCTCAGTGATGTGCCGACTCCCTTTGTGTACTCAAGGGAGCTGAGAAAAAAAACATATATGGCCACTTACAAAATATCCATTGCATTTAGCAGAATGCTGTTAGCCTCTCTTAGGGGATAACCCATGCCTCCCAACACCGATGCTCAATCTCCTACAACCCTGGCACAGGGGCGATTGTAGCATCTGCGTCCATCCATGCCACAAGGAGGAAACCGGTGGTATTACTGGACACGAGGTCACCCCAGGGCGGCAGCCACTCCAGGCAAATTGAAACATAGTGTCAGAGCACAGTCTATTAATGACACCCAGCTGTTAAACAAGGCGGGCTGTTCCGCACCAAAAATATGCTCCACAAATGACTGACGAACCCTAGAGGGCCCAGCCTCAAACTGCAGAAAGATAAAAAAATGGAATAAACATTTTTTTGGGAAAAAAAATGTGAGGAGTTGGTTTGATATTTTGGACCAAAATAGCGTAAGCTCGTAGCCTCCGTCACAGGCCCTCACGCCTACTCAAGGGAGCTGGCAATTTGTGTCACATTGATAACAAGTAATGAGTATCGTGAATACCATATGAGTAGCGAATATTAATGATTACACTCGCTCATCACTAATTAAGCAGTGATTGTTAGAACAGGCAGAGCAGAGGGATGGGTATGCTGTTAATAGCCTGACTGATCACTGCTCATGAGGTTGGTGCAGTATTAAAAGTTATCAAAAAAACTCCCAAATGTATAGAGGAGGGCCCTCCCTAATCTACAGATGACCTTCAGTGGCATCAACTATAGCTTTGCTTATGCTGTTATTCTTAAGGCAGTGGTTTCAGCCCCAAATGTATAGAGGAGGGGACTCCTAAATGTATAGAGGAGAGCCCTCCCAAGCATATGTTACAGGGCCACCTCAGGGCCCTCACCAAACTCAGTTTTCCTGACACCTGCAGACCCTCTTAAACATTTAATTACACCCTGCAGAATGTTATGGAGGAGGAGGAGGAAGAAGAAGGTAGACAGAAAATGGCATACGAGGAGATGGAAACCATGATGGAAGTTGGGTCCATTATTTTTGTTGTGGGTGGGATGTGTAATTTCCCAGGCTGTCACTATGTCCCACCATCCACCAGGTTCACCCAGTGTGCCATCAGAGAAATGCATCATCCTTGACTGTCCTCAACAACTTCTCCACATTTCAGTTTTTACATGGACTTTCCCAGTTACGGTGTTGGAGACAGCACGGTTGACATTATTTCACACATGCTTATCTAACGCATGGACAGCACACTGGCTAAAATAGTGGTGGCTATGACCAGATTATTGTGGGGCAGCCACAGGCAAGAAATCATAGAAACACTCTGTTCCCACAAGCCTAATTGTCAACATCTTCACAGATAGCAATTTAGCAATGTACAAATTTAGTATCTGTGTCTGTGGATGCATGGTTGGTTATTTATAATTGCTTTCCAAGCTCTCTGACACGGATATTTGACGCTTCACTGGGACAAGGAAGTAGATGAGGTTGATGTTTGCTTTGTCTGTGCAAACACTGCTTGTGGGCAGGAAGTATGAGTGAGCATCATGGACAACGGATTTTGAAGGACATACAGTGCTGTGCAAATTAATTGGGACAAAGCATTTTTTAAGTAAAATCGTAAGTTGGGGTTACCAGTCAGTGATTCAAACCAGTTTTAACTGCATTGAACAGGTGTGAGTGTACAACCTTGAGTAACAAAATGTGGTTTGACTGGTTTTAGGCCATGTGCACACGCTGAGTATTTGATGAGTTTTTTACCTCAGGATTTGTAGCCAAAACCAGGAATGGATGATTAAATACAGAAGTGGTGCAGGTGTTTCTATTAGGCTTTTCCTCCGATTGTTCCAGTCCTAGTTTTGTCTACAAATCCTGAGGTAAAAAACTCATCAAATACTCAGTGTGTGCATGTGGCCTTAGGCTGGGTCACACTTGCGTTTTTTTCATGCGTTTTTGGAGACCTGCATTTTTAAAAAAGCATGTAAAAACGCACCCATAGGCCCCCATGTTAAAAAATGCATGCCCCAATAGCAAAAACACGTCTTAATAGCAAAAACGCATGTCTAAAGTGCCATGCATTTGGCATGAGTTTTTGCACTTATGTGAATAGCTGACATCAAAAACACATGCAAAAACACATGGTACATTAATACCATTTAGTACCATCCAAAAACGCATGCGTTTTCCATAGGGGCCCACGTTAAGAAAACACATGCGTTTTCTAAAAAACGCATGCGTTTTTAAAACAGCACTAAAAAAACTGCTTGCACTATTTTTTGGTGCTGATTTAAAAACACATGCAAAAACGCAGGGTGCCATCAGACACCTTAAAAAACGCATGCAGAAATGGAAAAAAGCATACAGAAACGCATGCTTTTTTTAAGGCAATAAAAAAACTAATGCTAAGTGTGACCCCAGCCTTAGTCAGAAAATAACAGCTAGCTGCCCCCTCAGCTTCAGTTGAGAGCTTGTTTCTGTGAGGAGTGGTTTAGTGTACTTTTTCTCTCAGTGTGATTCGTGCCTGTAAAAATGTATGTTACTCCACGGAAGAGGTCTAGAATTATTACTCTTAATGAACATACAAGTCTGACTGTAAAAGAAATCGCTTCCACCGTTGGTATTGGAAAATTTACCGCTTCAAGAATAATTCGCACACACAATGAAACTGGATCGTTTTCTCCAAAACAAAAAGGGATATGTGGAAGAAAAAGGAAAACGACACCCATAACTGATAAAACACTTATCAGAAATAGTAAAATTAATGCAAGAAAAACTTGCTTTGTCCCAATTAATTTGCACAGCACTGTAGCACAGGTGACATGGCAGTGGTTTGACCAGCAGACATAGATTTGATACCCTGGTGTTACACCCACCTACTGGGGTTCTTGGCTGCCATATGGTTCCATATACTTGTGGTGCTCAGGTTGCCTTTGCCCTGACCTCTGCTCAGCTCAGTATGGCATTTCCTACAAATTACAATGTTTTTCTCTGAAGAACTTTCAGATAAAATATTCCAGACAGCGGCTCAACGACCCCATGCCCTGACTTTGGCCACAGTGGAGGTGCTCTTGCGAACAGTTGACCCAGTTCTCACTCTGGTCAAACCACTACCCCTTGGCACCTGTGTTGGTGTTACGTATCCTCTGTGTTGCTGTGCTGGCTATGCGTGCCAATGGGCCAGGTCAGATCAGTGGACTCATCGTCGACCAACTCATCTTCCATCTCATCCTCCTTCACAGTTGAGATTGTAGGCTGGCCAGATGGCAACTGTGTCTCACCATCATCATCCTCCCTAGCTGGAGACAGTAAATCAGGTTCCTCAAATTGTCTTTCTTCTGTTCATGGGTCCTCAAATACTTGTGCATCAGCGCACGCCACATCTTAATGGAGGTGACAGAGTCAAACAAAACAAAGGATACGTACAAAACAAAATCTCAAAGTAGGCAATCTTGGGGTCATATGTCTCATATGACTGATGGGGGTAGGAAGGAGGGCCAGGTTGAGTATTGGATTGGCTAGCCTTCTGTATATTGACAATAGACTGTGTGGTTGTGGAAGAGTTGATGCTACTTGAGAAATGCATAAATTAGAGGCCTTGCCTGCCATCCTAAACAGAATTTGCTCAAATTCGTCTGGCTTCCAGGCATGTTTACGTTCCTAACCAGGAAATTTTGCCAGAAACATAGTGGATGCATCACACTTCTTCAGACCTGTCACAGACTCAGTGCCTTGTCACGCACCACTGACAACACCACTGCCATAGTCACATCCCTGTCCCTTAACAATGGTCTTTATTGCAGTTTGGGTTTTCGTTATACATTTGCACATGTTGATGCCAAAAACCAAGCTAACTGTGAGTCCCCAAAAACATTGGGAAAACAAAGGACTAGTGCTAAAAATGTATAATGGAACATCCAAACATATAAAGTAGGGCCCTCCCAAATGTATACAGGAGGGCCCTTCTAAAAGTATAAAAGAGGGTCATCCCAAATGTACACAGGAGGGCCCTTCCAAATGTATACAGGAGGGCCTTCCCAAAAGTATAGAGGAGGGCTCTCCCAAAAGTATAGTAGAGGGCCCTCCCAAATGTATACAGGAGGGTCCTTCCAAATGTATACAGGAGGGCCCTCCCAAATGTATAGAAGAGGGCCCTCCTAAATGTATAAAGGAGTGAAAGGAGTGCCCTCCCAAACGTATAGAGGAGGGCCCTTCCAAATGTATAGAAGAGGGCACTCCCAAATGTATAGTAGTAGGCACTCCCAAATGTATAGAGGAGGACCCTCCCAAATGTATAGAGTAGGGCTCTCCGAAATGTATAGAGGAGGGCCCTCCCAAATGTGTACAGGAGGACACTCTCAAATGTATAGAGGAGGGCCATCCTAAATTTATAAGAGGGTCCTCTTAAATGAGTAGAGGTGGGTCCTCCCTAATGTAGAGATGACCCTTACTGTCATCAAGTTTTGGGCATAAGAATTAATAAAACAGTTTTCGGTGAACCCCTTAGTGGCATGAACCATACCTTTGTTTATGCCGTTATTCTTAAGGCAGTAGATTCAGCCCCAAATGTATAGGGGAGGGCCCTCCCAAACATATGTTACAGGGCCACCTCAGTGCCCTCACCAAACTCAGGTTTCCTGACTACTGCAGGCCCTCTGAACATTTGAATTTAGGGCCACAGAATCACATGTGTTGTGAATTCTGCTTGTGGGCTCCCTCCTGTGGTTTTGGCTGGTAATGCAGTGGATCCTGTTTTGCAGTCTTGGTCAGGTGAATTGGATAATTGGAATTTAGATTGGAGTATTTAGGTTTGCAGGTTTCCCTCTGACCTTGCCAGTTGTCAATTGTTCCTGGAGGTGTTTCACCTCTGCCTGGTCTCTTCCTGCCCTGCTGCAAAACTTCCAAGCTAAGTGAATGGTTTTATTTTCTTGTGGCACATATGCTGTGTGCTTATTTTGGAATTGTTTATTTTTGCTCAGAGTTGTGGTTTTTGTGGATATTTGGTCTGCATGTCTGTCTTAACCTGCTCTCTGTTAAGAAGTTTTCTTCCTAGGATTTAAGTGCTATTCATTTGTTATTGGCTTGTACAGCTTTTGATTGTGTCAGCATAGTTGGATTCACAGGAGTTCCGCAGATTTAGAGGGCGCCGAGTCTTGAGTAGACTATTTAGTAGGGTATTTTTGTATTATCTGCTGTGGATAATACTGACTGCAATAGTATTCTGTCCTGTCTTTATCTATCTATCTAGAGTGGCCTCTTTTGCTAAATTCTGTTTTCTGCCTGAGTGTGTCTTTTTCTCTCTTACTCACAGTCAATATTTGTAGGGGGCTTTCTATCCTTTGGGGGTTCTGCTCTGAGGCAAGATAGAATTCCTGTTTCTATATTTAGGGGTAGATAGTTCTCTGGCTGTGTTGAGGTGTCTAGGGTATGGTTAGTCAGATCCCACGGCTACTTCTAGTTGCAGTGTTAGGTAAGGAACTGCGGTCAGTATAGATACCACTTATTCCTGTGAAACATATTCATGCGGCTCCAAGGTCACCGGATCATAACAGTACAACTGGAAGGGAAGAAAGGTGTTTAGGCATTTTTTTCTGCAGTCTGGTTTGTCTTTTTGAGGCGGTCGACAGGGAAGGGGGTACTCGGGTATTGGGGCTGATGGCGACTTTGATGGGGGATCACGGCTGGTCGGCACCCAGTCCCGTGCCCTGGACCCTCAATGATGGGGAATGGTGGGGGATAAGGGGATGGGTAACGTGATGGCACCTGTAGTTCCTGGTAACGGGTATACCAGCACTGCAGCCGGCCGCTGAGGTGATGGTGGGTGCAGCAGAGTGTGGTACAGCTCCCCACAGGTGGAGCTTTAGCTCAGGGCAGCGGGGATGGATGAGGGAAGTCGTAGTCGCGTCTCTGCAGTCAATGTGGTGGATAGTGGCGGTTAAGCAGGTACACACAGTGATCTTTGTTTCGGTACCTTTTTTCTGGTGACAGGGTAACAGGCACAGTCCAGAGAAATAACCAGGTCCCCGGTGCAACTTGGGACTTCCACCTTAGAAAGTTGTGAGCCCTCCTCTGACCCTTTCCCAAGGGTGCAACACAGCCGGGTCAGTGTTCACTGGTCCTGGGCCTGGATCCTTCCCAGCGACCAGCTCCTCACTCCAGCTCTCTTCACTGCCTTACTTGAACTCACTGCAAACTGAAACTAACTGACTTCTCCCCTCAGGCCTGGATCTTTTAAAGGGGAACTGGCTTAAGCAGCCAGTAGAGCTCCATTTCAGGTCTGGGGTGAAAGGTGTTGTGTGCAGTGTGAACCAAGGTGTAATTCCCTCCTTGCACCGGTGCAGGGGTGCCACATTCCCCCCCTAGTTAAATACAGTCCTCCGAGACTTAAACAATTTTCAACAAATATAACATATCATAACTATTTACATTTGGTAATTGAACAGAGTCTAAAAATTAAAAATTTACAAAAACCAGGTATAACTAAGAAAACGGGTAACTAGTCCAGACAGCCCTAGTCCATCCGCTGCAGGCTGTTTAAAAGAGTGTTTAAACGGGTGTTTGCCACTACCAGTCCTGTGGCTATGGCCCATTTTTGGATGTAAGAAAAGGGGAACATTCAAAAAGTCCAACAGGCAAAGTCTCTGAAGGCTTAAAGTTCAACATTACACAACAACAAACACTACAGGTGCCTTGGCGTAGGATTCCTAGTTACTGCAGGGGCCTCTACCGGGTTATAAGCGCTGTAGACCTCCTGGCCCTGGGGTCACCTATTGGCCAAGATTTTTCTCTCCCTAGACAGCTCCTGACGCCAACTCCTCTCACCCCTCTTACTGGTGTTGTGTACCTGGTCTGGGTTATTTTAGCCTACTCTTCACCCTTTTTCTGTACCTTACATTAATTACATATACATTCTAAACATATTTACATTTTTCCTATGTTGTGTACTCTATTGCCTGTACCTTAGTGGTTGTTGTCCCAAGTTGCTACGTGTTGACCTACGTAAAACTGGTATGCCACTAGTATGTACACCTGGTGTAGAGCGAACACTACTTACTGATCCATGTGTTGATCTGCGTAACACAGGTATACCTGAGTGTCTTCTCATAGTGGGAATGGCAGGTACACCGGTTGCAGGATTCTCTGGTTTCAATACAACGGGTGGTTCTTCCACTCTAGGTGCCTCTACTGCTGATGGGAACATCAAAGTTGGAATTAGATATGTACCTTCTATTTGAGGCCAATCCACTGGTAATTCTCCAATTAGGGTTTGGACAGTCTTTGGCTTCTCTTCCTCTTTTGGCTCTGGACAAGGTATATCTTCTTCTGGTTAAAGCTGTTGAGGGCACTTATTCAAATGATCTCTGGACACTGTTGTTGTTGTTTCACCATGGTCTTTACTAGTGATGAGCGAGTACGCTTGTAACTACTCGGTACTCGCACAAGTATCACTGTACTCGGGCTACTCGGCGAGTACCGAGTAATCTCGCGATACTCGTGCTGTGCTCATGGTCCTCATCCCTGCATGTTGGCGCTCTTTAGAGAGCAAGCCCACATGCAGGGATTGGCTGGCAGACCACTGCAATACCACAGCCCTGTTAGTTGTGGAATTGCAGTGATTGGCCGGCTGCACAGCGTGACCGAGTCTTTATAAGACCCGGCCGCGCTGTGCTCTGCACACAGCGATCCAGACAGTCAGTGCAGGGAGAGTGTCTGCTGAATCAGGGAGAGTTTTGCAGGGCTGCAAACTGGTGACCACAACAGTCCTTCTCAGGACTAATCTAGGTGGATATAGGCAGGCAGGCAGGGAGGGTATAGCCAGGTCGGAGTACAGGCTTTCTAGTAACCACAACAGTCCTTCTCAGGACTATTATAGCTGTAGGCAGGCAGGCAGGGTATATAGCAATTCCTAGTGACAGTATACCAGCCTTCATCATATCTGGGGCTGGTGTACACAGTGTAAAACAGTCCTGATAGTGTCAGACTTCTCACTAATTCTCGCTTCTAAAAAGCTGTTAGGTTCTTAGTGCGTGCATTTAAAAACCGCAAGTGTGTGCCCGTCCGTGGCAGCGTACGGGTGCACTTTTGTGTGTTTTGCACAAACTAGGATATAACGCACAAGTACAGTGAATAATACACGTCTGCACAGCACCTGATAGTGTCAGACTTCTCACTAATTCTCGCTCCTAAAAATCTGTTAGGTTCTTAGTGCTTGAATTTAAAAACCGCAAGTGTCTGCCCGTTGGTGGCAGCGTACGGGTACACTTTTGTGTGTTTTGCACAAACTAGGATATAAAACACAAGTACAGTGAATAACACACGTCAGCAGCACGTGATAGTGTCAGACTGCTCACTAATTCTCGCTCCTGAAAAGCTGTTAGGTTCTTAGTGCGTGCATTTACAAACCGCAAGTGTGTGCCCGTCGGTGGCAGCGTACGGGTGCACTTTTGTGTGTTTTGCACAAACTAGGGTATAACACACAAGTAGAGTGAATAATACACGTCAGCAGCACGTGATAGTGTCAGACTTCTCACTAATTCTCGCTCCTAAAAAGCTGTTAGGTTCTTAGTGCGTGCATTTACAAACCGCAAGTGTGTGCCCGTCGGTGGCAGCGTACGGGTGCACTTTTGTGTGTTTTGCACAAACTAGGATATAACGCACAAGTACAGTGAATAATACACGTCTGCACAGCACCTGATAGTGTCAGACTTCTCACTAATTCTCGCTCCTAAAAATCTGTTAGGTTCTTAGTGCTTGAATTTAAAAACCGCAAGTGTCTGCCCGTTGGTGGCAGCGTACGGGTACACTTTTGTGTGTTTTGCACAAACTAGGATATAAAACACAAGTACAGTGAATAACACACGTCAGCAGCACGTGATAGTGTCAGACTGCTCACTAATTCTCGCTCCTGAAAAGCTGTTAGGTTCTTAGTGCGTGCATTTACAAACCGCAAGTGTGTGCCCGTCGGTGGCAGCGTACGGGTGCACTTTTGTGTGTTTTGCACAAACTAGGATATAACACACAAGTAGCGGGAGGCTTAGCATCACAACAGGCAGTAAGAAGCAGGATGGTGGCCCCAGGCAGAAGTCAGGCAACCCTTCCCCGAAACAACAACACGACACAAGGTGCCTGTACTAATGTTAGGCCTTCCCGAGTCTGGCAGTTTTTTAAGTTGGCTCCAGATAATTCTAAAAAGGCCATTTGCAACACCTGCCATGCCAGTATCAGCAGGGGTACCAAAACTAGCAGCCTGACCACCACCAGCATGATCAGGCACATGTCAGCCAAGCACCCGACTTTGTGGGATGTACAACAGAGTCGAGGAGCAGTGCTTGCTGATGTCACTGCTATGTCTTCGGGGCTGTGCGTGCGAGCCAATCCCCTGTCGATGCTGCATGCGAACAAACCTCCTGCCATGCACCTGTAGTTGCCCACGCAGAAACAAGCCCATCATCAAGCACGTCCTTGTCCCAGCGCAGCGTTCAGTTATCCATGCACGAAACTTTTGAAAGCAGGCGCAAATACGCTGCCAACGCCCCACATGCCACAGTTCTAAATGCTAACATTTCGCGACTGCTTGCGCTGGAAATGCTGCCTTTTAGGCTGGTGGAGATGGAAGCATTCCGCGACCTGATGGCGGCAGTTGTCCCACGTTACTCGGTCCCCAGCCGCCACTATTTCTCCCGGTGTGCTGTCCCCGCATTACATAACCACGTGTCACAAAACATCACACGTGCCCTGAACAACGCTGTTTCAGCCAAAGTCCACCTAACCACAGACACGTGGACAAGTGCTTGTGGGCAAGGCCGGTACATCTCGGTAACGGCACACTGGGTTAATATTGTGGAAGCTGGGACCCAGTCTCAGCGAGGGACGGAACACGTCCTTCCCACACCAAGGATTGCAGGCCCTACCTCAGTCAGGGCTTCACCCACACTCTACAGCTCTGGAATGTCATGTTCCTCAGCCTCCTCCTCCTCCTGTGCATCCTCATCCACTTTACCCTCCACACCCGTCCCAAGCTGGAAGCACTGCAGCACTGCCTCGGCGAAGCGGCAACAGGCTGTGCTGAAGCTAATATGCATAGGTGACAAACCCCACAATGCAGAAGAGGTGTGGACAGCTCTGAAACAGCTGGCAGATCACTGGCTCACACCTCTGAACCTAAGGCCAGGAAAGGTCGTGTGCGACAATGGCCGGAACCTGGTGGTGGCTTTGAGGTGAGGCCAGCTGACACATGTTCCATGTGTGGCCCATGTGCTCAACCTCGTGGTTCAGCGGTTTCTAAAATCATACCCAGAGCTGTCTGATCTGCTCGTAAAAGGTCGCCGCCTGTCTGCACATTTTCGAAAGTCACCTACTGCTTCAGCCGGCCTCGCCGGCTTTCAGCGGCGTTTGCAGCTTCCGGCTCACAGACTGGTGTGTGATGTCCCCACGTGTTGGAATTCAACTCTGCACATGTTGGTCAGGATTTGTGAGCAGATGAGGGCAATTTTTGAGAACCTGCATCACCTAAGCCGTCGGGAAATGGGTCAAATTCCACACATAACACCTGAGGAGTGGAGATGGATGTCCGACCTGTGTACCGTCCTCCAAAACTTTGAGGACTCCACCAAGATGGTGAGCGGTGATGACGCCATTATTAACATCACCATACCGCTTCTCTGCCTTCTAAAACGGTCTCTGCTCAAAAACAAACATGATGCATTGCAGGCAGAGCGCGATGAGTTGGAGCAAGAAGCAGTAGTGGGTGTGAGTGATAACACACAGCCCAGCCTCATCTCATCAAAACGTGCAGTGGAGGACTATGACGAGGAGGAGGAGGAGGAGGATGAAGACATGGAGCAACTCTCCGGCCAAATTGAGGATATGACATGCACACCAGTCATACCCTCGGTTCAGCGTGGCTGGCCAGAGGACAGGGGACATGAGGAGGAGGACAGCGTGTTCAGTCATTGTGTTGGTCAGGACACTGAAGTGATGGCTGTTAAGAGTCTGGCGCACATGGCTGACTTTATGGTAAGCTGCCTGGCTCGTGACCCTCGCGTTAAGAACATCTTGGCCGACAATCATTACTGGTTGGTAACACTGTTAGACCCACGCTACAAGGAGAACTTTATGTCTCTTATTCCTGAGGCGGAGAGGTCAGCCAAAATGCAGCAGTTCCAGAAGGCCATAGTCGCGGAAGTAGGCAACGCATTCCCCTCACAAAACGTTAGCGGCATAGGTCAGGAATCAGTGGACAACCAAGGCATACGGCCGAGAGGGGCACAAGTCCAATCCGCCAGAGGTAGGGGAACAGTCTTTAAGATGTGGGACAGTTTTCTCAGCCCCTGACGTACCACAGCCCCTGAGGTGCTGGGTAGTGCCACAAGAAATGGTAAGTTTGCCAGATGCTGAAGGAGTACCTTGCAGATCGAACAACTGTACTCCGACATTCCTCTGTGCCTTACAATTACAATCCAAGCCGGACACGTGGCATGACTTGGCTCTCTTCGTCTTGGAGGTCCTGGCCTGCCCTGCCGCTAGCGTTTTGTCAGAGCGTGTTTTTAGTGCAGCAGGTGGAATCATTACTGATAAATGCATCCGCCTGTCAACTGAAAATGCTGACAGACTGACTCTAATCAAGATGAACAAGGCTTGGATTGGCCCAGACTTCACCACACCACCAGCAAATGAGAGCGGAATTTAAATTTTGTAACGGGAATTTGCCATGTACCTCCCTCACCCATGGGTACACACTTCTGGACTTTGGCTAATCGCTGGACTTCTCCTCCTACTCCTCATGCGCCACCATGATGACCGTTACAAAAGTTAGGCCGTTGTTTCATGTATACCACCAGTGGTAAATTTTTTCGCCCATTCTTTCAGAATGGGCATTACAACGACGGGAGACCCGCTCCTTTGCAATGGGAACAATTTTTTGAGGCCCTCATGCACATCTCTATCCAGGGACAATGTGGAGCCTCCCAATTTTTGGCTGCCCTGCCAAAGAACTATACTACAATACACCCACTTCCTTACAATGGGCACTTCGGTTTACCCCCCTCATGCACGTCTCTATCCAGGGACAATGTGGAGCCTCCCAATTTTTGGCTGCCCTGGCAAAGGGCTATACTACAATACATCCACTTCCTTACAATGGGCACTTCAGGTTTACAGGCCCTCATGCACGTCTCTATCCAGGGACAATGTGGAGCCTCCCAATTTTTGGCTGCCCTGGCAAAGGGCTATACTACAATACACCCACTTCCTTACAATGGGCACTTCAGGTTTACAGGCCCTCATGCACGTCTCTATCCAGGGACAATGTGGAGCCTCCCACTTTTTGGCTGCCCTGGCAAAGGGCTATACTACAATACACCCACTTCCTTACAATGGGCACTTCAGGTTTACAGGCCCTCATGCACGTCTCTATCCAGGGGCATTGGTGAACCTCCCAATTTTGGACTGCCCTGGCAAAGGAAAATACTACAATAGACCCACTTCCTCAAAATGGGCACATTATGTCAAGAGGCCTTCATGTACATCTCTTCTCAGGGACATCGGAGTGCCACATAATATTTTAATGTAAAATCTTTCATCCAATCACAAAAAGTAACATACACCAGCCCTATCTCACTATTGGGTATGTGCCCTTAACATTTCCGCCATGAAAAATCTTTTTGGTGTCATTTTGGAAGGTTTTCTGGTGAGTCCGTAAAAATGGCGTAAAACTCGAACAACATTGTTCACAGCTGTGACTTTTGAGTGAGAAATGCTTACAGGGGTCTTCCCCATGCTGTTGCCATGTCATTTGAGCACTCTTCTGAGACTTTTGTGACATTTTTAGGGTTTCTACATGCTACCGGGGGTCATTTCATAAAAATACTCGGGTCTCTCATAGGATAACAATGGGCTCGGTGCTCGGGCCGAGTACACGAGTATCTTGGGATGCTCGGCCCGAGCATCGAGCACCCGAGCATTTTGGTACTCGCTCATCACTAGTCTTTACTGATGAGACAGGTTTTCTGGTTGTCAAATTCAGATGGTAATACAGTGTATGGTTCTTTCTCCCATTGATCATCTAGTTTGTGCATTCTTCTTTTTCTTTTCAAAACCAATTCATCTGGTGTTAAGGGCGTTCCTTGCGCACTTTTGTTAAAGTTGGTTTCTTGTCTTTCTCTAGATTTTTCCAGACTTTTCTCAATGCATTTCTGTATTTTCTGGTATTGTTCTTTCCTACGAGTATCCCAATTTGCATCTGTAGTATCTGCTTCAGGAACTACTATGCCTATTTCAAAGTCTACTGGCAATTTTCTTGGTCTTGCTCTCATTAGGTATGCAGGGGTACAATTTGTAGAGCTTACTGGGATGTTGTTGTAGATGTCAACAAGATCTTGTAATTTTTCTGGCCATTGGTTTCGTTCTTCTAAGGGCAGAGTTTTCAGCAATTTAATTACCACGTGATTCATCTTTTCGCACATTCCATTAGTTTGAGGATGGTAAGGCGTGGTGCGAATTTTCTTGCATCCGTATAGGTGAATGAACTCTTGAAATATTTCAGCTTCAAAGGCAGGACCTTGGTCAGTCAGTACTTGTTCTGGATAACCATGTGGTCTGCAGAAATAAGCTTGAAACGTTCTTGCTGCTGTATGTGCTGTTAAATCCTCCACCGGAGCTACCTCAAGAAATCTGGAATAGTGGTCTACCATGGTAAGAGCATAGGAGTAGCCTGATTTGCTGGGAGTGAGTTTGACATGATCTAAGGCTACCAATTCTAATGGTTGTTTGGTGATGATAGGCTGCAGCGGTGCTTTCTGGCTCTTACGGTCTCTTCTTCTTAATGAGTCAACAATTTTTACACCATCTCTCTATGAAAGCTCTCATGCTGATCCAATAGAATCTCTCACGTGACAATATTTCCAGTTTTCTCCATCCAAAGTGTCCTGCTCTGTCATGGTATGCTTCCAATATCATTTGGACATCTCTCTTTGGAACCACAACTTGCCATACCATTTCATGTGTTCTTGGGTTGATATAACGTCTGCACAGTTGACCTTGATAGATGAATAACCTGCTTCTTTCTTTCCACAGGTACTGGGACTCTGGTGGAGCATTCTTTTCAAGTTGGGAACCCGGTTGGGTTATTAACTTCTTTACAAGCCTCACTGCCGGATCACTGTCTTGAGTTTCCTTCCATCCATAGTGAAGCAACGGGTTTAGTTCAACAGCCTGACAGTTCTGGTAGATGTGATTTTCAGCCATTTTCCATTTTCTACTTTTATGGAAAGCTGGGAGTTATATTTCCTTTAAGTCATCCTCTTCTTCTTCAATTCCTTGCAAATGTACTTGAGGGTTTCTGGAGAGGGCATCAGCATTTGCGTTGTTACGGCCTGCTCGGTATTTGATAGTATAGTCATAGTTCGATAATCGAGCCATCCAGCGTTGCTCCAATGCACCATGCTTCGCGGTATCCAGATGTGTTAACGGGTTATTATCCGTGAAGACGGTAAATTTCGAAGCTGCCAGGTAATGCTTGAACCTTTCTGCTATAGCCCAGACCAAGGCCAGGAATTCCAACTTAAAGGAACTGTAGTTCTCCGGGTTCCTCTCGGTGGGTCAAAGTTTTCTGCTGGCGTAGGCAATTACTTTCTCTCTACCATCTTGAATCTGGAAAGGGACTGCTCCCAGGCCTACATTGCTTGCGTCGGTGTAAAGGACGAATGGTAGGTTATAATCGGGGTAAGCCAGGATTTCCTCCCCGGTCAGAGCCTGCTTCATCTGTTGGAAGGAATTTTCTTGTTCTTCTCCCCATTCCAATGGTGGCTTTGAAGATCTTCTCTTCTTAGATTGGCTTACCAGAAGATCTTGTAGGGGCGCTGCCATCCTTGTGTAGCCTTTTATGAATCTTCTGTAGTACCCAACCAAACCTAAGAATTGACGTACCTTGGTGACGGTGGTTGGTCTTTGCCAGTTCTGGATAGCTGTCACTTTTTTCGGGTCTGGTGCTACTCCATCTGCGCTGACCACATGCCCGAGATATTGGACTTTAGGTTTCAGCAGGTGACATTTAGATGGTTTGAGCTTCATCCCGTACTTTGCTAAAGCCTCAAATACCTTCGCCAGGTGTTCCAGGTGTTCTTCATAGGTCTTGGAATACACTATGATATCGTCTAGGTATAAGAGTACCATCTCGAAGTTCCAGGCAAAATTCCATGATTCTTTGAAACGTTCCTGGTGCATTGCATAACCGGAATGGCATGCTGTTGAATTCGCATAGTCCCATTGGTGTTGTGAATGCAATCTTCTCTCGGTCTTCTTCTGCAGCGGAGACCTGCCAATACCCACTAGTGAGATCTAATGTGGAGAAATAATTAGCAGTCTTTAATGCAGCAAGAGACTCCTCTATTCGGGGTAACGGGTAAGCATCTTTGTGAGTGATCTTATTGACCTCCCTATAATCCACACACATCCTCATGGTGCCATCCTTCTTTCTGACTAGGACTAAAGGGACTGCCCAGGGACTACAGCTATCTCTTATAACACCGGCTTCCTTCATGTCTTGCAGCATCTCCTTGGCATGCTGGTAGTGATTTGGTGGAATGGGTCTGTGTCTCAGTTTAATTGGGGGATGATCTCCTGAGGGTATGCGATGATGTACCCCTTTAAACCTCCAAAAATCTAGTGGATGCTTACTAAATATTTGCTCGAACTCTTGTGCTACCTGGTAGACTCTGCGCTTCTGGTGAGAAGGGATGGCATCAATTCCTACATGCAACTGCTGACACCACTCTTCTAGCTGTCCTTTGGAGTTGTTATACTCCGCCTGACTAGATGAGGAAACGGGTTCTACTGCCTGTATGTTGTTGTTAAAGACAGTATACAGCTTTGCTACAGTAGCATACCGGGATAGTTTTGCTTCCTCTTCCCCACAATTTAATACATGGATTGGTACTCTTCCCTTGCGTACATCCACCACCCCTCTGGCTGTCAGTAGTGTAGGTCTATGCTCTGAATATACCGGCTCTACAACTGCCTGGTATTCCGTTCCTCTGAGACCTATAGCTGCTCGACACCATATTATCATTTCACTTTTCGGTGGTAACACAATGGGAACCGGGTCTGTTACCCGCACACTGCCAATCTCTTCCCCAGACAGATTTACCTGTTGCTTGTGGATGAGGACTCGGATTTCTCTTTGGATGACTCTCATCCTCCCATAACCAGCAGTCTCAGCAATTTGTCAGAGTAAAAAGAACACTTCCTCCATTCCCAACTTTATTGTCACTTCTCTGAACCCCACCTGATTCTGTGGTTGCCCATTAGCTGCTAGAATGACAAAATTAGGGTCTGGGGGTCTAAGATCAGTGTCAGACCAAAATTGTTTATAAAGGATATGTGGGATGGTCGTAACCTGCTACCCGGTGTCCAGTAGGGCCGACATGGGGATTCCTTCTAGCGTAATGTTGAGGTACAGATGGCCTCCCACGTACCGAGTACGCCAGTCATTTGGGCCCAGTTGCCCTAAACCTCGGGGCTGGCCCTCGGACCCAGGAATCTTGTGTTTAAAGGACATCCTCTTGCAAAGTGGCCTGGTTTGTTGCAACGTAGGCAGATGGGTTTGTCCTGAAGAATCCGTGTAGTCCCTGGCACTGCGTTGGAATGGTGCGTTGGTCCCATGAACGGGCGACTTATTGGTCCCCTCCACGGGGGACATGGGTCTACGTTTGAATGGTGCACGGGCAACTTGTTCTTCCTCCTCATCCATGGGACGTCGTCAGGGCAATCAGCCAGTTGGCTTTGACTTGGTGGGGTGCCCCAGGCATGGTTTGCAAGAGTTTTAGTACATAGTCCATCTTTTTGGTTAGCTGCAGCACCTGGTTGCGCAAATCATCATTAGAGTTATTTGCTACAGCTTGTCTTTCTACTTTTTCTGGGTCTTTGGAAACTGGTTTAAAGTCTATGGGAGAGGTGTTAGCCTGCCAGGATTGGATTGCAGGGTCTGTAGGCACTGGATCCCTTAACACTGTTATAGCACGATCTTTTAAGTCATTAAAGTTCACAGTTGGATGATCCAAAACCCACATGTGTACCTGCTGGCTGTGGTAGTCTGACCTCAATCTTTCTGTAAACTGCTCTGCAAGCATGCCCTGGACCCTCAATGACGGGGATGGTGGGGGAGATGATGGTGGTAAAGGGGATAGGTTATGTGACGCCAACTGTAGTTCCTGGTAACGGGTATATTAGCGCTGCAGCCGGCCGCTGAGGTGATGGTGGGTGCAGCAGAGTGTGGTACAGCTCCCCACAGGTGGAGCTTTGCCTCAGGGCAGCGGGGATGGATGAGGGGAGTCGAAGTCGTGTCTCTGCAGTTAATGCGGTGGATAGCGGCGGTTAAGCAGGCACACACACACACACAGTGATCTTTGTTTCGGTACCTTTTACTGGTGACAGGGTAACAGGTATAGTCCACAGAAATAACCAGGTCCCCGGTGCAACTTGGGACTTCCACCTTAGAAAGTTGTGAGGCCTCCTCTGTCTCTGTGCTCTGTGGTTTGGGGTAAGTCCTGCCTGTGACTGAACCCACTGCTCCTTCTCCCTCTCAGGGCTTTGCGCTAAACTGACAATGAGGTCCTTCTGCGGGGTCCCTATTCCTCCTATGGCTCTGGTCCTGTACTTGGTCAATTTTAAGTGTTTCTTACTATGCTTTCTTCAGGGGTTAACTCCTCCTGGTTCTCCCAGGCTTTTACTGCTGCAGTGGATGCTGGCAGCGTCGGACTCCGGTGTCCGGGTGTGCTAAAGGGAAGCTTTGTCTGTTCCCTTCTTCAATTCTCTGCTTCCTCCACTGGCCTTTGACCCTCTCCCAAGGGTGCAGCACAGCCGGGTCAGTGTTCACTGGTCCTTGGCCTGGATCCTTCCCAGCGACCAGCTCCTCACTCCAGCTCTCTTCACTGCCTGACTTGAACTCACTGCAAACTGAAACTAACTGACTCCTCCCCTCAGGCCTGGATCTTTTAAATGGGAACTGGCTTAAGGCAGCCAGTAGAGCTCCCCCTTCAGGTCTGGGGTGGAAGGTGTTGTGTGCTGTGTTAACCAAGGTGTAATTCCCTCCTTGCACTGGTGGATCCTGTAGCAATTCCCTGCAGGGGTGCCACATTTTCTTCCCTCTTTTTCTCTGGGTGGCTGAGGAGTCTTGTGCTAGCATGGATGTTCAGGATTTAGCTTCTCGTGTAGACCAGCTTGCTGCCAGAGTACAAGGAATTTCAGATTATACAGTTGTGGCCAAAAGTATTGACACCTTAGCAATTCTGTCAGATAATACTCAGTTTCTTCTTGAAAATGATTGCAATCACACATTCTTTGGTATTATTATCTTCATTTAATTTGTCTTCAATGAAAAAACACAAAAAGAATTGTCCTAAAGCCAAATTGTATCTAATTCCACACCAAACATAAAAAAGGGGGTGGACAAAAGTATTGGCACTGTTAGAAAAATCATGTGATGCTTCTCTAATTTGTGTAATTAACAGCACCTGTAACTTACCTGTGGCACCTAACAGGTGTTGGCAATAACTAAATCACACTTGCAGCCAGTTGACATGGATTAAAGTTGACTCAACCTCTGTCCTGTGTCCTTGTGTGTACCACATTGAGCATGGAGAAAAGAAAGAAGACCTAAGAACTGTCTGAGGACTTGAGAAACCAAATTGTGAGGAAGCATGATCAATCTCAAGGCTACATGTCCATCTCCAAAGACCTGAATGTTCCTGTGTCTACCGTGCGTAGTGTCTTCAAGAAGTTTAAAGCCATTGGCACTGTGGCTAACCTCCCTAGATGTGGACGGAAAAGAAAAATTGCTGAGATATTTCAACACAAGATTGTGCGGATGGTGGATAAAGAACCTCGACTAACATCCAAACAAGTTCAAGCTGCCCTGCAGCCCGAGGGTACAACAGTATCAACCTGTACTATCCGTCGGTGTCTGAATGAAAAGGGACTGTATGGTAGGATACCCAAGAGGACCCCACTTCTTACCCCGAGACATAAAAAAGCCAGGCTGGAGTTTGCCAAAACTTACCTGAGAAAGCCTACAACATTTTGGAAGAATGTTCTCTGGTCAGATGAGACAAAAGTAGAGCTTTTTGGGCAAAGGCATCAACATAGAGTTTACAGGAGAAAAAAAGAGGCATTCAAAGAAAAGAACATAGTCCCTAAAGTCAAACGTGGCGGAGGTTCCCAGATGTTTTTGGGTTGCTTTGCTGCCTCTGGCACTGGACTGCTTGACCGTGTGCATGGCATTATGAAGTTTGAAGACTACCAACAAATTTTGCAGCATAATGTAGGGCCCAGTGTGAGAAAGCTTGGTCTCCCTCAGAGGTCATGGGTCTTCCAGCAGGACAATGACCCAAAACACACTTCAAAAAGTACTAGAAAATGGTTTGAGAGAAAGCACTGGAGACTTCTAAGGTGGCCAGCAATGAGTCCAGATCTGAATCCCATAGAACACCTGTGGAGAGATCTAAAAATGGCAGTTTGGAGAAGGCACCCTTCAAATATCAGGGACCTGGAGCAGTTTGCCAAAGAAGGATGGCCTAAATTCCAGCAAAGCATTGTAAGAAACTCAATGATGGTTACCGGAAGCGGTTGATCGCAGTTATTTTGGCTAATGGTTGTGTAACTAGGTATCAGGCTGAGGGTGCCAATACTTTTGTCTGGCCCATTTTTGGAGTTTTGTGTGACATGATCAATGTTTTGCTTTTTGCTTCATTCTCTTTTGTGTTTTTTCATTTAAGACAAATTAAATTAAGATAATAATACCAAAGAATTTGTGATTGCAATCATTTTCAGGAAGAAACTGAGTATTATCTGACAGAATTGCAGGGGTGTCAATACTTTTGGCCAAAACTGTATTGTTCAGACTCCAGTTTTGGAGCCGAAAATTCCCACTCCTGATTTGTTTTTTGGTAATAGGTCCAAAGTGTAAACTGTTTTTTGCTCTGAGACCTCGATCCTCTGGTGATTCTATTCAGCAGGTTAAAATTGTCATCTCCCTGCTGCGTGGTGATCCGCAGGATTGGGCGTTTTCCCTTGAATCTGGGAATCCGGCGTTGCTTAATGTTGACTCCTTTTTTCAGTCTTTAGGACTATTATATGATGAACCTAATTCTGTGGATCAAGCTGAAAGATGTTGTTGGCCCTGTCTCAGGGTCAAGAGGCTGCAGAGGTATATTGTCAAAAATTCAGAAAATGGTCTGTCTTAACTAAATGGAATGATGATGCTTTGGTGGCAATTTTCAGAGAGGGTCTTTCTGAATCAGTTAAGAATGTAATGGTGGGGTTTCCCACACCTTCCGGTCTGAGTGATTCTATGTCTCTGGCCATTCAGATTGATCAGCGTTTGCGGGAGCGCAGAACTGTGTGCTCTGTGGCATTGTTCTCAGAGCAGAATTCTGAGCCGATGCAGTGTGATTGGATTCTATCCAGAACTGAACAGCAAGGATTTACACGTCAGAATAGGTTGTGTTATTATTGTGGCGACGGTTCTAATGTCATTTCTGTCTGCCCTAAGCGGACAAAGAGGGTCGCTAGTTCATTTACCATCAGTGAGTCCTTGATATGTTCATTAGTTTAAACAGGAATAGTTTCCACGGTCCGCGCTGCTGCTTTAATCATAAAACCAATGCGTTTCAGTGCTGTCCCAACACCTTCCTCAGGGTACCTGAAGGTGCTGGGACAGCACTGAAACGCGTTGGTTTATGGTGAAATAAAGAATGTGATGGAGGTGACAACCCTTGTGAAGTACATTGATTAAAGCAGCAGCGCAGACCGTGGAAACCATTCCTGTTTAAATTTCTGTTTTTCCCACGGTTTTTGGAGTGACAGTGGAGGTTCTGCAGCAGCTGCTAAAGCGTTCAAACTGGTTGTGGGTATCACAACCTGAAAAGGTGAGTGGACCCCTTTATGACCTACAAACAAACAAAAGTGTCTTTTTGATAAGGCACAATCTGCGCCTCTTGTGTTTCCTTTTATCTGTAGTTTTGATTTGTTCATTGTCATCATTTTCTGTTATGGCATTTGTGGATTCAGGCGCCGCCTTGAACTTAATGGATTTTGAGTTCACCAGGCGTGGTGGCTTTACTTTGCAGAACCCTATTTCTTTAAGGGGCATTGATGCTACACCCTTGGCTAAACATAAGCCCCAGTTTCGGACTCAGGTGACCATGCGCATGGCGCCAGCTCATCAGGAACATTGTCGATTTCTGGTTTTGCATAATGTGCACGATGCGATCATGCTTGGTTTTTTGTGGTTGCAGGTACATAATCCTGTTTTAGATTGGAAGTCTATGTCTGTGACTAGTTGGGGTTGTCAGGGGGTACATGATGATGTTCCTTTGATGTCCATCTCTTCTCCCTCTTCTGAGATTCCGCAGTTTTTGTCTGATTTTCAGGATGTATTCCATGAGCCCAAGTCCAGTTTTCTTCCACCGCACAGGGAGTGCGATTGTGAGATTGACTTGATTCCGGGCTGTAAGTTTCCTAAGAATCGACTTTTCAACTTGTATGTGCCTGAACATGCTGCTATGCGGAGTTATATTAAGGAGTCTTTGGAGAAAGGGCATATTCGTTCGTCTTCTTCACCATTGGGAGCGGAGTTTTTTTTTGTTGCTAAGAAAGATGGCTCCTTGAGACCCTGTATTGATTATCGCCTCTTGAATAAGATCATGGTCAAGTTTCAATACCCTTTACCTTTGATTTCTGACTTGCTTTCCAGGATCAAGGGGTCAAGTTGGTTTACTAAGATTGACCTTCAGGGGGCAAATAATCTTGCGTGTATTAAGCAGGGTTACGAATGGAAGACGGCGTTCAACATGCCCGAAGGCCATTTTGAATACCTTGTGATGCCGTTCGGGCTCACTAATGCTCCATCCATTTTTAAGTCCTTTATGCATGATATCTGTAGGAATTATATTGATAAATTCTTGATTGTTTATTTGGATGATATTTTGATCTTTTCCGATGATTGGGATTCTCATGTGGAACAGGTCAGGATGGTATTTCAGATCCTTCATGACAATGCTTTGTATAAAGGGTCTAAATGTCTCTTTAGGGTTCAGAAGGTTTCTTTTTTGGGCTTCATTTTTTCTCCCTCGTATATGGAGATGGATTCGGTTAAGGTTCAGGCCATTCATGATTGGGTTCGGCCCACGTCTGTGAAGAGCCTTCAGAAATTTTGGGGTTTTACAAATTTTTATCACTGATTCATTGACAATTTTTCCAGCATTGTTAAACCATTAACCGATTTGACGAAGAAAGGCGCTGATGTGGAACACTGGTCCCCTGTGGCTGTTTCTGCCTTTCAGGAGCTTAAACGATGGTTTACTTCTGCTCCTGTGTTGCGCCAACCGGATGTCTCTCTTCCGTTTCAGGTTGAGATTGATGCATCTGAGATTGGGGCAGGGGCCGTTTTGTCTCAGCGGTAACCTGTCAGTTCCTCCATGAAACTGTGTGCCTTCTTTTCCCGTAAATTTTCGCCTGCTGAATGCAATTATGATGTCAGCAATCGGGAGTTGTTGGCTATGAAGTGGGCGTTTGAGGAGTGGCGACATTGGCTTGAGAGGGCTACGCATCGTGTTGTGGTCTTGACCGATCACAAGAATCTGGTTTACCTCGAGTCTGCCAAGAGACTCAATCCTAGACAGGCTAGATGGTCCTTGTTTTTTACCCATTTTGATTTTGTGGTCTCATACCTTCCTGGTTCTCAGAATGTTAAGGCTGATGCTCTCTCTAAGAGTTTTTTGACTGATTCTCCTAAGGTCTCGGAGTCGGTCGGCATTTTGAAGGAAGGGGTCGTGCTTTCTGCCATTTCACCTTATTTGCGACGAACTTTTCAGGAATTTCAGGCTGACAGGCCTGAGCGATGTCCACGGGGGAAGTTGTTTGTTCCTGACAGATGGACTAGTAGAGTGATTTCTGAGGTTCACTGCTCTGTGTTGGCCGGTCATCCTGGCATTTTTGGTACCAGGGACTTGGTCAGTAGATCTTTTTGGTGGCCTTCCTCGTTCCATGATGTGCGTTCTTTTGTGCAGTCCTGTGCGACTTGTGCGTGGGCCAATCCATGTTGTTGGCATTCTAGTGAGTTGCTTTTGCCCTTACCAATACCTGAGAGGCCTTGGACGCATATTTCTATGGATTTTATTTCGGATCTTCCGGTCTCCCAGAGGATGTCAGTTATCTGGGTTGCTTGTGACAGGTTTTCTAAGAAGGTTCATTTGGTGCCTTTGCCTAAATTGCCTTCCTCTTCGGAATTGGTTCCGTTGTTTTTTCAACATGTTCGTTTGCATGGTATTCCGGGGAATATTGTGTCTGACAGAGGTTCCCAATTTGTTTCTAGGTTTTGGCGGGCCTTTTGTACTAAGCTGGGTATTGATTTGTCCTTTGCGTCTGCGTTTCATCTACAGTCCAATGGTCAGACCGAGAGGACTAATTAAACTTTGGAGACTTATTTGAGATGCTTTGTGTATGCTGATTAGGATGATTGGGTGGCTTTCTTGCCCTTGGCCGAGTTTGCACTTAACAATAGGGCTAGTTCTGCTACCTTAGTTTCGCCCTTCTTTTGTAATTTTGGTTTTCATCCTCGTTTTTCTTAAGGGCAAGTTGACCCTTCTGCCTGTCCAAGTATGGATTCGGTGGTGGAGCGGCCACAGCAGATTTGGGCTAATGTCATGGACAATTTGGTGTTGTCTCAGGAGACTGCTCAACATTTTGCTAACTGTCGTCGGTGTGTTAGTTCCCGGCTTTGGGTTGGCGATTTGGTCTGGTTGTGTTCCAGACATGTTCCTATGAAAGTTTCATCTCCTAAATTCAAGCCTCGGTTTATTGGTCCTTACAGGATTTCTGAGATTATTAATCCTGTGTATTTTCGATTGGCGCTTCCGGCCTCTTTTGCGATCTTTAATGTCTTCCATAGATCTTTATTGAGGAAGTATGTTGAGCCCGTGGTTCCCACTGTGGCTCCTCCGGACCCTGTGTTGGTCGATGGGGAGTTGGAGTATGTGGTTGAGAATATTTTGGATTTTCGTTTTTCGAGGCGGAGGCTTCAGTACCTTGTCAAATGGAAGGGTTATGGTCAGGAGGATAATTCATGGGTTTTTGCCTCTGATGTCCATGCCCCTGATTTGGTTTGTGCTTTTCATCTGGATCATCCTGATAGGCCTGGGGGTTCTGGTGAGGGTTTGGTGTCCCCTCCTCAAGGGGGGGGGGTACTGTTGTGAATTTTGCTTGTGGGCTCCCTCCTGTGGTTGTGGCTGGTAATGCAGTGGATCCTGTTTTGCAGTCTTGGTCAGGTGAATTGGATAATTGGAATTTAGATTGGAGTATTTAGGTTTAAAGTTTCCCTCTGACCTTGCTAGTTGTCAATTGCCCAAGGCGGTGTTTCACCTCTGCCTGGTCTCTTCCTGCCCTGCTGCAAAACTTTCAAGCTAAGTGAATGGTTTTGTTTTCTTGTGGCACACATGCTGTGTGTTTGTTTTGGAATTGTTTATTTCTGCTTAGAGTTGTGTTTTTTGTGAATATTTGGTCTGCATGTCTGTCTTAACCTGCTCTCTGTTAGGAAGTTTTCTTCCTAGGATTTAAGGGCTATTCATTTGTTGTTGGCTTGTATAGCTTTTCATTGTGTCAGCATAGTTGGATTCACAGGAGTTCCACAGATTTAGAGGGCGTCGAGTCTTGAGTAGACTGAGGGGTATTTTTGTATTATCTGCTGTGGATATTTTTGAAAGGATTTTTATACTGACTGCAATAGTATTCTGTCCTGTCTTTATCTAACTAGCTAGAGTGCCCTCCTTTGCTAATTTCTGTTTTCTGCCTGAGTGTGTCTTTTCCTCTCTTACTCACAGTCAATATTTGTAGGGGACTTTCTATCCTTTGGGGGTTCTGCTCTGAGGCAAGATAGAATTCCTGTTTCTATCTTTAGGGGTAGCTAGTTCTCCGGCCGTGTTGAGATGTCTAGGGTATGGTTAGTCACATCCCACAGCTACTTCTAATTGCGGTGTTAGGTAAGGAACTGCGGTCAGTATAGGTACCACTTACTCCTGTGAAACATATTCATGTAGGTCCAAGATCACCGGATCATAACACACATGAAGGTGAAAGAGGAGGAGGAGGGTAAAGTCCAATGCTACAATTGTCACATTGAAGAGTTTATTATAGAGTCAATTACTTTTTTGCTACATAATAACTATTTTATTTTCCAGAACCAAATGTACCATCAAAAATACGGTACAGCAAAGGGGTCGACAATTGCGCCCACGTACGCAAATCTATATATGGCGGTATTTGAATCATTGTACATATATAATTCAAGATTTGCCTCATCTATAGTGTTATATATGAGATACATTGATGATTTGTTTAATACCGTATTTTCTGCTTTTTAAGACGCACTTTAATTTGCCCCAAATTGGGGGAGAAGTGGGGGTGCATCTTACGAAGCGGACAGTGAAAAAATGGGGTGAAAAGTTAAAAAAACGTTTCTTACCCAGCGGCTGGTTGCGACTGCGGGGGAGACTGGTAGCAAGCAGTGTCTCGGTGGGGCAATGCAGCTGGCCTGGTGTTGGAGGTATGTGGGCGGCATTCTTGAAGTCCGGTGTGGCAGTGGCACCACTGCACAAGCCGGCGCCAATAAAATTCTGGGCGCCGGCGACGTGTTTCCAGTTTGCAATACGAGTTTCCAGTTTACAGAGGGAAACTCGTATTGCGCGCCTGTGTCTGCCACACAGAACTTCAAGAAAATGGCCGCCAGACAGCTCATGCGCAGATAGAGCTTGCGATCACTGAGCTCTCGATTTGTGCATGCGCTGAGTTATTTAGGTGGAAATAGCCGGCGGCAGCAGGATTTCTGTGCTCCGCAGCACATGGAGCCCTAAAGCAGAGGACGGAGAGCAAAATCATTCTCCTCCTCCTCCTCTGCAGAGATTAATATGGATTGATGGAGGGAACTGTGGCTGAGCTGCCTCCACCAATCACATATTGATCCCTGCACAATGTAAAGTAAAACACTTCTTGTTTACACTAGTCTGAGAGATTCTAGGGTGAGGTGAGCAGTCATTGAAGGGAATCACAAACCCATTTTCCTTCAGAATATACAGTACAATGGGTGTATTCTGATGGATGATGGGGGTTGTAGCCATATTTGGTGTAAATAGGGAGGGATTGTAAAGTGGCCATCATCACAAATCCTCAATAACAGAGCATCACCACAGATCCTCCATAACAGAGCATCACCACAGATCCTCCATAACAGAGCATCATCACAGATCCTCCATAACAGAGCGTCACCACAGATCCTCCATAACAGAGCGTCACCACAGATCCTTTATAACAGAGCGTCACCACAGATTTTTTTTCTAATTTTCCTCCTCTAAAACCTAGGTGGTCTTATAATCAAGTGCACCTTACAAAGCGAAAAATACGGTATATGGAAAAATGATATCAGTAACCTTAAATGTTTTTTAGAAGAACTTAATGATAACACATGGGATTTAAAATGTATGGTTAATATCAGTCCAGACAATATTAATTACTTGGATCTTTCTCTTTTTGTTATGAAGGATAGAAATTTCACAAAAAACTATTTTAAAGAAGTTGATGCTAATGGTTTTGCACATTTTCATAGTGCCCATTATCCAAAATGGTTGGAAAATATTCCCCCCAGCCAATACAAAAGAATAAGGAAGAACTGTGCCAGGGATGAAGATTTTATGTTACAATCTAATGTTTTAAAACAAAAACTTATAGAGAGGAATCCCAAAAAATTGATAAAAAGAGCATATAAAAATAATTATACACATAAACAGGATGACATATTAAGGGTTCTAAAGGATAAAAATATCTAATAATGAAAATTTTAATTTAACTTCCTAACCACCTACTGTAGTGAGAATCATGATATTAAGAAAATTCTCACAAACAGATGGGAGATCTTATTAAATGATCCTCTATTAGGGAAACATATCCCTGAGAAGCCTGGTGTAACTTTCAGAAGAGCACCTACTAATCGGAGCATTATTGCACCCAATAACCTAAAAAAAATAGGTGAAAATACCTCCCTGGAGACGCATGAGAATTGTGATGTTTTGAAATGTTTTGCTAAAAATTGTCTATGCTGCAGATCTATTTATCATAATAGAAGGGAATTTTTCTCATATGGGGATCAAAACACAATCTATAAAATAAAGAGTAAGATGACATGCCACTCAGATTGTTATATATTTCATTGAATGTCCCTGTCATAAGCAGTATATAGGAAAAACTATTCAAAATCTACATGATAAAATTAATTCCCACCAACATAATATAAGAAAGGGATATTTATTGCATGGACTATCTAAACATTTTACATTGTCTCATAAAAGCAACCCATGGCTAATGACAATGACTCCCATAGAGCACATCCCTAAAGATTTAACAAATAGAGACGAAATCCTGGCTAGGAAGGAAACGTTTTGGATGCACAAACTGGGGTGTCTGAAACCGAATGACCTAAATGAAATGACTGATTTATTTTTGGGTAGCAGACATTTGGTTGTGTCTGATTATCATGGTCCAGGTTGTGTAGGATCTGAGATGATTGTACTGTAAGGGCCACTTTACACACACCAACTTATCTGTCCAACTTCTGAACAACTTACTGGTTGCAGTGAAATCATGGACACATTGTTCCATTTGTACACAGCCACAAAATGGAGCAATGTGTCCATGATTTCACTGCAACCAGAGATCTGTTCAGAAGTTGGACACAGATATCTGTGTGTGTAAAGCGGCCCTTATAGGTGGGCTCTACTCCCAGTGCTCGTGGCACTAGCCTAGTTCTATTCTTCTGTCAGCCTTTACAAACTATACCAGATCGTAATTACATCTCCGATAGGAAGTTTGATAATGAGCTTCTGATTTCTCTCTGTCCATCCTGACTCTCATAAAGAAGTTTTTTCTTCCTTCCATATAGATTAAAACTAAGGAATAAATATTGAACATGAATTATTTTAATCAAGGTGATGCGCTATACCTTTTCTGCTCAATTTTCAATTTTCATTCAGATATACCAAACATATAGATGTTTTAACACTATTGGTCCCTCTATAGGTATTTTTAGCAAGTGCAGGTATATATTATAATAAGATTTTTATAATATTGTTTTAGTTTGCTTTGATGATACAAAGATATATACCGTATATACTCGCGTATAAGCCGAGTTTTTCAGCCCAAAAATTGGGCTGAAAAGTACCCCCCTCGGCTTATACGCGAGTCAGTGCGGGGGCTGCTGTATACAACGGTATACAGCAACCCCTGCATCCCCAGTAATGCAGGCCCCCCCCCCTCATGCTCCGGTCACCTGTAAAGCAAATTATACTTATCAGTGTCCCGCTGCCGTCCGCGCCAGCATCTGCCGACATGCGATCCTCCATCTTTATGCGTCTTCTTCCGGTTTTCTCTGTTCGTCGCAGGGAATGACGTCATTGCCGGCGCCGAACACAGGAAGTCGGAAGAGGACGCATGAAGATGGAGGATCGCGATGTCGGCAGATGCGGGCGCGGACGGCAGCGGGACACTGATAAGTATAATTTGCTTTACAGGTGACCGGAGTCAGGCTGGGGGGGCCCTGCATTACTGGGGCTGCCTGTATACTACCACTGGGGCTGCTGTATATAGGGGCTGCTGTATACACCAGTGGGGCTGCAATACCACTGGGGCTGCTGTATATAGGGGCTGCAATACCACTGGGGCTGCAATACTACTGGGGCTGCTGTATATAGGGGCTGCTGTATACACCACTGGGGCTGCAATACCACTGGGGCTGCTGTATATAGGGGCTGCTGTATACACCAGTGGGGCTGCAATACCACTGGGGCTGCTGTATATAGGGGCTGCAATACCACTGGGGCTGCAATACTACTGGGGCTGCTGTATATAGGGGCTGCTGTATACACCACTGGGGCTGCAATACCACTGGGGCTGCTGTATATAGGGGCTGCTGTATACACCACTGGGGCTGCAATACCACTGGGGCTGCTGTATATAGGGGCTGCAATACCACTGGGGCTGCAATACTACTGGGGCTGCTGTATATAGGGGCTGCTGTATACACCACTGGGGCTGCAATACCACTGGGGCTTCTGTATATAGGGGCTGCAATACCACTGGGGCTGCAATACCACTGGGGCTGCTGTATATAGGGGCTGCTGTATACACCACTGGGGCTGCAATACCACTGGGGCTGCTGTATATAGGGGCTGCAATACCACTGGGGCTGCAATACCACTGGGGCTTCTGTATATAGGGGCTGCTGTATACACCACTGGGGCTGCAATACCACTGGGGCTGCTGTATATAGGGGCTTCAATACCACTGGGGCTGCTGTATATACCACTGTGGCTGCTGTATATACCACTGGGAGCTGCTGTATATACCACTGGGAGCTGCTGTATATACCACTGGGGGCTGCTGTATATCATACTGCTGGGGCCTGTATACCACTGCTGGGGGCTGTATACCTGTGCTGGGGTCCACCCTCGGCTTATACGTGAGTCAATAGATTTTCCCAGGTTTTGGGGGCAAAAGTAGGGGGGTCGGCTTATACACGGGTCGGCTTATACACGAGTATATACGGTATATAGAAAGTTTGAACACTACCTTTTAGAAGAATTATAATATAGATTTTTGATGTTGAAGACAACATTTTAGTTTAATTATAAAACAGACTTTTTATCAAAATGGTTCAACATATATATATATATATATATATATGTATATATATATATATTAGATGGCGGCCCGATTCTAAAGAATCGGGTAGTCTAAAATCCATATATAGTTTATTGTTAAAAAATTAAGAATAATACAATTAATCTATGATATCTATTCATAAACTATGTATAGTTGTAGGATGAATATTATTTTTGGACAATTGAATTATTATATTGTAGGGCTCTTGGTACACCGACTGGTTAATACTTGATACTTAGTAAGTAGCTTGATTTCAAAAATCAATATTGATATTCTGCGTATCAGCCAGTTTGTGTTTGCCCATCAACCACGTCAAGGTGGCCCTACGTCTCTTGGGTCCCTACTCTAACTAATTCCTATTTATGAAGACTAAAAGCTGTTTTAGAGCAGCATTTTTCAGCTATTTGCAGAAGGTGGGGATATAATAAATACAATTTCCGCACTTGACACCTAAGGGCTTACTTGCAACACACTTGCAGCAATTCTGATGCAATGTATATGGAACTTGCGGTTAACCTGCCGTAAATGCGGCACACATGGCCTCGGCAGGTGCACGAAAAGCAGCTGCTACAAAACCGCAGGTCAGTGCGGTTTTTGCGGCCGAAACTGCCGTAACCACGTATGTGGCACCTGCCGCAAGTGAACCACAAATTCCATATAAATTGCATGCAGCTTACGGCAAGTGTGCTGTAGATGAGGCCTTAGGCAGCAAGTGTTTTTTGTTTCCACCAAAACTTCCACAAATAGCCGAAAAATGCTGATGTTAAAGCTAAATCTATAATTTTCTATCTATATCTGAAACTATGTATCTATATGTACAGAACACACCTTGAGATGGAGATGTGTGTGAACAGCCATCCCACCCGTCTCTCAGCTGTTCACAAAAACCTCTCCCAGTGAAAAAAGAAATGCAAATTTCTCTGCACCTATAGTGCTGGAGCTTAAGATTGTGGTTCATATCACCAAATCCATAAATTTGGATGATACACATCTATCATCTTTTACTAAATGTGTGTTCATATATATAAATATACTATGAACTGTCTAAATAAAGGATTTAAGATGTAAAACTAAAAACTATATATGTTACGTGGCTATTTCCTAATTAAGTACTTGAAATCTATATATCTAGGGCAAAACTAATTTTTTGTTTTTTGTCCTATATATCTATGACTAAACTAATTTTTTTTTATTTTTTTCTATATATCTATTACTAAACTACATATGTCTACGAGTAAACTAAAAAAAAAAAAAATTTTACACTAAAATATTTTTATACACAATATTTCGTGTAAAAACTTTGGGACTATCAGGCAATAATTGTCCTTGAAGTGGTGTATTGACAACTTTGACCTTGACATTGAAACGCTGTTTGACTCTGGAAAATGCAACATAGAGTTGACCATGGGCAAATGCTGGTTCTGGTAGATATATCCCAACTAGATTGAGGGTCTGCCCTTGGGATTTATTAATGGTCATTGCACATGCTGGCTTAAAGGGAAATTGTCTACGTCGTAATTTGAAAGGTAATCCAGTCTCTGATGGACACAATTCAATTCATGAATACCACATTTCCTGCTGCTGAGCCACAAATTACTTTAGCTTGTATGATATTGCCATGTAACGCAGTGACAATCAGCCGAGTACCATTGCAGAGACCTTTCTTGGTGTTGATGTTTCGTAATAACATGACAATGGTGCCAACTTTAAGTTTTAGCCGATGTGAAGGCATTCTAGTTGGTGTTAGTGAATTAAAAATTTCCACAGGGTATTGGTCGAGGTCATCAGCTTCATCAGGATCGATGGAATCATCACTGATATATTCACTATAGTCACATGGCAAGCGATCTATGACGTTAGAATTGACTTTCTCATTGTCTTCATATTTTGGACATAAAATAGCATGAGAAGCAGCAATATTTATGCTCTCGGTGTAATTCACATCAATAGAAAGTTTATCTCCAAAAATATCAGTAATTAAACAGCCAGTGCACACCATGTCTGGAGGAGTTTCAAAGACATCGTCTCCAAGGTTATCTGTCCATTTCCCAGTCGAAGCAAGCAACTGCTGTATTCAGGATCAATGGAGCGCATGTTGTTGAAAAGCGGGAGTCGAGCAAAAAGTTGCCATGTTTGTGAATATTTAATACAGCTCTCTACAATATCTGTTCTTGATCCATGAGCAATAACAGGAAGACATTGTCTAAAGTCTCCTCCAAGAACAAAAACTTTTCCTTCAAATGGTGTTTTCTCTTTCTTAGCCACATTCGTTGTCATGATGTCTCGTAAAAGTCTATCGATGACATTCAAGGCATGTTTAGATAGCATTGTGCACTCATCAATAATAAAAAGTTTCGTATTATGCAAATGCTTAGCTGCATCAGTATAATTTTTAATCCTGGAAACAGATGTTTCATTCACAGGTATTGGAATGCCAAAGAGAGAATGTATTGTTCGTCCCCCTTGTAGTAAATTAGCCGCAATTCCTGTAGTGGCAGCAGGTGATACAATGTTTCCTTGTCCCCTTAGAAGATGTAGGAGGAGATGATATAGATAGTTTTTTCCACTACCACCAGGACCGTCAAGGAGTTACATTGGGTGTTACATTATTGTCTTCTAAAGCCTGATTAATGGTATCATAGGCCAAAAGTTGTTCCTCATTGAGAGTAGCTTTCATCTCAGCAGCTGTTCTTAGCTCATAATCCTTATCATACTGCGGGAGCAGTTGTGGTTTCTTAGCTGGACGCGGTAAATTGAAATCAGTATAACTTTTCCCGTGAACTTTTAGAACATCTTGGACATTTGTCATAGCATATCCTTCACAATTAATACAGTCTTCAATGTTGGAGTGGTATGCACGGCAGTAGTCTCGTACAAAGTGTTGTTTAAATTCATCCCACAACTCAAGAGGATTAGCTGGAGGGCCAAATATACAGATATAGGCAAAGAGGTCGCGAAGCTGTGCAGGCATATTAAGAATACAGGCATCAAGTAAGGTATTTCTTGAGACACTATCATCGAATAGTAATCAAAGTGCTAATGCTGCTTCTTTGAAGGTTAGATGTATGACTCCATTGACAGTTTTAAGACTCTCAAAACTGGTTGCACCTTTCACATGCAATAAGAACAATCGTAAATAGTAGCATTCCTGGTCTTTGAGACTTACAGTATACATTCTGCCAATAATAGAGCTACCTGATCATTTTCTTTTTTCCCAAGATCCTTGTTGCCAAACATACCATTCAGGAATTCGCCGTAAAAATACTTATGAGCATGTTGGTCGTCCTTATTAAGATTGAAGTAGGCCATAAGTGTAGAATTGGTATGAAGCTTTTGTTTGATGCTTGGAATGGAGTCATCCTCATGAAAATAGAGAATGAGGCAGATGGACGGCAAGGTGAATTATGCTATGAGATTGCTTATGCATAGGGTAAGCAAAGATTCTCCAAGCTGCCTCTGGTGCACTAACATATCTTGAATCCATGAATTGATGTGTTTCATCATGTTGGATGTTCGTCTGGCAAATTTCAAGATTGGCTTTATCATGTCCTTTATACACGTACTTAAATAAATATTTCACACTTTGAATTGAACCACAAACTTCGACATTAATATGGCACTTGTATTTTAATAATAGGAAAGGATTGTATGGCACTACCCACGAATTATTAATCATCTTGGAATGGTGTTCAAATGAAGGACCCATGGATCTGTGATAAGTAGGATAGGCATCCTTAGCAATCATGGTAGATGGTTGTAAATCTTTTAGGAAACCTTTCGCACAATGTCCATTATCCATACAGGGAGAGTTGGGATTGTGTTCTCCACAGGGACCATGTATCATGTGTTGCATAACAATTTGATGGAGCTGAGGGTAGTCGGTAGGATGAGGAATTTCTGGCCAGACAGTATTGTCTACGTCCTCCTTAGTTCTTAATTTGGAGTTGCTGTTAAGAATAATTAAAATGTGAGCATGTGGAAGGCCACGTTTTTGAAATTCAATTACATGAACCATAGCGCAAACTTTCCCAAATAATCCGTTGTGAATGTCTTTGAAGAGTGCTTCCAGTTTTATTTTGAAAACACGTGCCACCAAATTAGGTCTTTGTTCTACACGCTGCCAAGGTTCCAAATTCTGAGTAATCTCACTCCATTTCGGATTACAGGTCATGGTGATGAATAGATCAGGGTGACCATATTTAGTCACAATAGCCATGGCATCCTGGTACCGCTGCTGCATATTCCTGGGACTGCCTTCAAACGAAGATGGTAAATTGACAGTTTTTCCAATGGGGATGCCCTTCTCAATGGATTTTTTCTGGAGATGTTCCTGGAGTACGCAATAATCCTCTACTTTCAAATCCTTTTGGTGTTGATGGATATAATTGAGGCGATTAGCCTCGATTTTCACATAAGCATCCACTAAGTACTGCTGAGTGAGTTTGCCCCCATTGAGGATTGGATTAAACTGATTCCGGACAGTAATATTGCAGTTGTGTAATCCTGCGTGGACTTTGCCCTTGATGTTTGAGTCCATCATGCCAGCCCTGGTCTCCGTAAGGGAAAAAAAAGGATAGAGTAAAGCATCTAAATTACTGTGTAGAATGCTGACCTGTTGTGTTCTTGGCGCCAAAGGATTTTAGGGGTCTGGTTTTAAATGTATTAAAATATCACGATGGATTGGTGGCTCTCCATTGTCATTTTCAAATATGACAGCAACTTCATTGACAGTTGGATTATTATATCGGCGAGGGTCTTGATTCCGATCTTGTTTAAGGGCCATGATGATATTTGACATGAGAGTGCCATTAGCTTCAGCTTTAAGATGTTCTTCATGTTCCACATCCCGTAACATTTTGTAAGCAGCAACAAAGGGATTCACATTGTCTAATTGAAGAGCAATTATATTCATCAAAGTGGGATGACATTTTTGATTTTGTTGACAGTTTAAACGTTGTTCATTCGCAGTATCGGTATCCAAAATATACAGTTGGGCATGAGCTGGAACTTGATCATCAGAGGGATGTAGTGTTCCAGTACGATGATATATTTGTCCATGTATGCGGAAACAGTAAGGGCCATGTCCAGGTGGAGGGGAAATATTGGCACCCATGGAGGCGAAAGCAAATGAGCTGTTAATACTACGGATGTTTTCCATGAGATTCTTACTGAACTCACTCTCCCCTGTCAGCAATCGTTAAACACCTCTGGATATTGGGGTATAGGTATATGGACTTTACCCTTGTGATAACACAGAGTAAAATTTTTATCTGCTGGTATCTCAGCATTAAAATGGAATGCTTCACAATGTTGACATAAATAGTTCATAGGACCACAGGTGTGTTCTACTACAGTACTGTCATCATTAGTAAAACCTGTAGGATGTAGAGGTTGTGGTAACGGAGCATTGGAATGGTTCTGTAAGCCAACATATATAATGCGTGGACCTGGTGGAGGATCTTCACTGTCCACAGATTTAATCACTGAGGAGTTGGAGAGTGTATCGTGGTCAGGGTCTATCAATGTGGAGGTGCAAGCGTTTTTTTTGCGCCGTTCACGGCGTGCAGCAGCTGCATTTGGCAATGGATTGTTTGTTGCCTTAGAAGAGTCAGGTGTGAAGCATGTCTTATAAGCAGAGTTAACGGTGTGCAGGCGACGGCGTTTATCATTTGGAGTGTCGGTAGGACAGTCTTTGCGCTTACGTGCAGATTTACCAACGGTTGCAGGAGGTTCAGGCAGCGCACTTTCAATGAATGCAGACATAGAAGCTGTATTGTGGGCAGAATCTATAACTGAGGACATGGAAATATTATGTTTGCAACGTTGATGGCGTGCAGCAGCAGCTTTATTAGTTAATCGATTAGTTTTTTCTTCAAAAGACTCATTAGTGACGCATTTAATGAAAGCAGCATTAACAGTGTTCAGGCGATTGCATCTGTCCTCTGTAGTCTCGTTAGCACGCTGTGTGGCCGTACGTGCGGCATCGGTGGCTTTTAGCTCTGCGTCATTAATATACTTTCTATCAGACCTGATCTTACGTGCGGCATCAGCAGCTTTTAGCTGCGTGTCATTAGTAGACATAACAGTGTCCAGGGTCTTGCATGTGTCCTGTGTACTCTTGTTAGCACGCTGTGTGGCCTTACGTGCGGCATCGGCGGCTTTGAGCTCTGTGTCATTAATATACTTTCTATCACACCTGATCTTACGTGCGGCATCAGCAGCTTTTAGCTGTGTGTCATTAGTATACATAACAGTGTCCAGGGTCTTGCATCTTTCCTCTGTACTCTTGTTAGCACGCAGTTTGCGCTTATGTGCGGCATCGGCGGCTTTTCGCTCTGCATCATTAGTATACTTTCTATCACACCTGATCTTAAGTGCGGCATCAGCAGCTATTGGCTGTGTGTCATTAGTATACTTGCTATTAGAGCTCATGTTGGCAAAGCTAAGGAGCTTTAAGGGTGGTAGTGGAAAACAACAGGTTAATAAGACGCAGCGTGAGGTAGTAGGAAAATAGCCAGTTAATAATAGGCAATAGCTCTTTGCAGGAATGCAGATATTAATAACTACCGTGTTTCCCCGAAAGTAAGACACCGTCTTATATTTTTTTTGGGTCCAAAAAGACCGACATGTCTTACTTTCGGGGGGTGTTTTATATTAGCAAAAAAAAAAAGACAAAATGACAGCCTGCCACATCTCACACACACACATCTCACACACACACATCTCACACACACACACATCTCACACACACATCACACACACACACACACATACACACACATCTCACACACACACACACACACACACATGTCACACACACACACACATATCTCACACACACACACCCCACACACACACATACATCTCACACACACTTTCACTTTCTTACCTTACCTCTTTCTTTTCTTTCCTCTGCTGCTTTGGTGGTGCACACGGGCCAGCTGACGTCAGTCCTGGGCTGTGATTGGCTCCTGCCCTGGGCCAATCACAGCGCCGGAGCCCAGGGCCAATCACAGCGCCGGAGCCCAGGGCCAATCACAGCGCAGGAGCCCTGGGCCAATCACAGCCCAGGACTGACGTCAGCTGGCCGATTCCTGTGCTGTGATTGGCGCAGGGCTCGTGGGCGGAGTGGAGAGAAGGAGAGAGCGCCGGAGCTCCAGGGCACAGCGTATTGGCGGGGACGGACAGTGGGGACAGCGGGGGCACGGGGAGCGGTGCCGCAGTGCCACAGATCCGGTGATGTGATCCGGACCGGTACGCCTTACATTCGGGGGGGTGGCTTATATACGAAAGTAGGGCGCCCCCCAAAGCATGCCTTACTTTCGGGGGCGCCCTACTTTTGGGAAACACGGTAGCTGTGAGCCCGATACGATTGCATCGGGATTCTAGAATCTGGAGAGAGAGAGAGGGAGAGAGAGAGAAAGAGAGGGAGAGAGAGAGAAAGAGAGGGAGAGAGAGAGAGGGAGAGAGAGAGAGGGAGAGGGAGAGGGAGAGGGAGAGGGAGAGAGGGAGAGGGAGAGGGAGAGAGAGAGATATAGATAGATATAGATAGATATAGATAGATAGATATAGATATAGATAGATGGAGATATAGATATAGATATATATATATATATATATATATATATATATATATATATATATACTAGCTGTGAGCCCGATGCAAATGCATCGGGTGTCTAGAATATTTTTAATGTTTTTTTTAGATTTTCAAATAATAATCCAATTATTCCAATGACATCTTTACACCAACTACATATATTAGTATGGTTGATATCATTTAAGGAAAATTGAACTATTATGTTGTAAGGGTCTTAGAACACAAAGTACCAATACTTCTTAATATGTCAATTTTTTGAATTGATGAATTAACAGTACTAATATATGTATCAGCCACTTTGTGTCAGCCCACCAATCGCGTCAAGATGCCCTTACGCCTGGTGGGACCTACTCTAACTAAATCCGAATTGATATAATTTAGATATTTTTAATTGCTGGATTTTTCTTAGATTTTTTGAGGATTGTGATGTAAATAATAAAATTTTGTAAATTGATACAGAAGGAGTTAGCAACTACAGACTTGCAGCAATATCCGTGCAATAACAAAAAAACTTGTAATTAACCTACAGTAAATGGAGTTAACATAGCTTCAGCAGATGCATAAGATGCATCCACTAACTAACCACAGGTGACTGCAGTTGATGTGGATGACACTGCCACAACTATGTTGTCTGCACAAACTGCAAATTAAGTACAAATTACATATATGCAATTATGAAAATTACAGCAAGTATGTTCTTGATAAGTCCTTCATGTACAATTATTATCATTTAGTATATTCCTCAACAAAGTGAAAAAATCTAAGAAAAATGTCGTGGTAGAATCTAATTAATAATTTATGTTTGTCCCTATCTATCTAAACATGTGGAACACACCTTGGTAATGAGATGTGTGTGAACAGCCGTCCCACCCGTCTCTTAGCTGTTCACAAAAACCTCTCCCTTTAAAGAATAAGAATCAAATCTCTCAGCACGTAGTGTACTGGAGCTTTAAATAGTGGTTTCTATCACCCTGTGATAAAATCAGAATGATACACATCTCCAATGAAATCTAAAATGTGTTTTTCCACAAACATTGTATAAACTATGCACATAAAAAACTGAAATTGAAAAGACTAAACTATTTTTTTTTTTTTTTTTTTTTTTTTTTTTTTTAAATAGAAAAGGTAAAAATATAAAATATGCAAAAGTTCATCCCAAAATATTCCGATAGACAATATTTTTGGTGAAGACTTTCTCACAGTTAGGCACCAATTTCCCTTGAATGCATGAATCCACCACTTTCACCTTCACATTGCATCGTCTCTTCACACGTGAGAAAGCCACATATAATTGTCCATGGCCAAAAACAGGTTCTGGCAAATAAATCCCCACTTTCTCCAAAGTTTGTCCTTGAGATTTATTTATGGTCATGGCAAAGGCAGGCTTCACGGGAAATTGCCGACGTCTTAGTTTGAAAGGCAATCCAGTCTCTGATGGACAGAGATCAATTCTTGGAATGAAGACTACATTTCCTTCATCCGAGCCAGAAATTACTTTTGCTTGTATCAAGTTGTCAAACAAAGCAATAATAATCATCCGAGTCCCGTTGCAAAGTCCTTTTCTGCTGTTAAAATTACGCAAAAGCATTATAATTGTACCAACTTTTAATTTCAGGAGATGAGAAGGCATTCCTGTTGGTGTTAGAGAATTTAGAAATTCCACAGGATATTGTTCAGGATTTTCCGTCTCATCTGGATCAATGGAATCATGGCTCATATATTCCATGTATTCTCCAGGAATACAATCCATCACTTTAGAATTGATCAAATCCACAGCGTCATTTTTGGGACAAAGAATGGCATGTGATGCAGCATTCTGAATACTTTCATCATTATTCACATCAATGACAATGTTTTCACCAAATATGTCCAAGATTAAAGAGCCAGTGCAGATCATGTCTTGCGGGATCTCAATGACATCATCACCAAGGTTGTAATCATTGGACAATTCTCCATTTCCCAATTGAATTAACCAATTGCTATATTCAGAATCAATGGAGCGCATGTTGTTAATGAGCGGCAATTGATTGAAAAGCTGCCATTGTCGTGAATATTTAATGCAGCTCTCTACAATGTCTGTCCTTGTTCCGTGGGAGATGATAGGAAGACACTGCCGAAAGTCTCCTCCCAGAACAATGACTTTCCCTCCAAAGGGTAATTTATTTTTGTTGAAGACATCAGTTGTCATGACATCCCGTAATAATTGATCAATTACATGCAAAGCGTATTTTGACAACATAGTAGACTCATCGATGATGAAGAGTTTGGTAGTCTTCAAATGTTGGGCCGCATCAGTATCATTTTTGATTCTTGAAACGGATGTCTCATTAATTGGTATTGGTATGCCATACAGTGAATGGATAGTTCTTCCTCCTTGCAATAGATTAGCAGCAATCCCTGTACTGGCTGCAGGTGAGACAACTTCTCCTTCTCCTCTCAGTTCATGAATCAATAGATGATACAGATATGTTTTCCCACTTCCACCGGGACCGTCAAGGAAAAAGCACTTTGGCTTATCACTTGTATCCTCTAAAGCTTTATGGATTGCAGTATAGGCCAAACGTTGTTGATCATTTAAGGTGGCTTTCATTTCATGTGCTCTTACTAACTCTTCTTCTTTGTTGTATTGAGGACGAATGTGTGGTTTTCTTTTTGGGCGTGGCAGATTAAAATCAATGAAATGTTTAGCATGAAATTTTAAAACATGTTCAACATCAGTCATGGCGTATCCTTCACAATGTTCACAATCATCAGTGTCAGGGTGGTAGGCATGGCAGTAATCTTGAATGAAGTGTTGTTTAAATTCTTGCCACAACTCCAGAGGATGATTAGGAGGACCAAAGACACATATATACGCAAACATTTCACGGAGCTGTGCAGGCATATTGAGAACACAGGCATCCAATAAAGTTTTTCTCCAAACACTGTCATCGAAGAGCAATCCAAGGGCTAATGCCGCCTCTTTAAACGTTGGGTATGTGACTTCCTTAACAGTCTTAAGGTTATCAAAACTTGTAGCTCCTTTAACATGGAGTAACAACAGCCTTAAAAAATAACGTTCTTGTTCTTGAATACTAACAGTGTAGAGCCTACCAATGACTGAAGCACCTCTTCTCCTTCTAACTTCCCATGCACCTTCTTTCCAAACATAATGCTCAGGAATTTGACGATATAAGTACTCCCGAGCTTTGGGATCATTCTCATTGAGGGTAAAGTAGGCCATGAGTGTTGATTGTCTGTCCATTGAATAACTGATGTTGTCCGCAGAATCACCCTCGTGAAAAAAAAGTGATTGTGAATGAGGCAGATGTACTGCAAGACGACTAATGCTGTGAGATTGTCTATGCATTTGAAAAGCAAAGATTCGCCAAGCTGCCTCTGGTGCACTGACATATCTGGAATCCATGAATTTATGAGTTTCATCGTGTCTGATGTTGGTTTCACAAATTTCCACATTGGCTTTGTCATGACCTTTGTACACATATTTGAAGAGGTATTTTACGCTCTGAATGGAAGCACATACTTCCACATTGATATGGCACTTATATTTTAATAGAAGGAAAGGGTTATATGGAACCACCCAAGAATTATCAATCATCTTGGAATGGTGTGGAAAAGAAGGTCCTTCGTTTCTTTGATAACTTGGATATGCATCCTCAGGTATAACAGTTTTTGTTTGAAACTGTTTTGGAAAATTTTTTTTACACTTTCCATTCTCCATACATGGAGAATTGGGATTGTGTTGTCCACAGGGGCCATGGATCATGTGTTGCATGACAATTTGATGGAGCAGAGGGTAATGTGATGGATCAGGAATTTCAGCCCAAACAGTATTGTCCACTTCCACCTCAGTTCTTAGTTTTGAGTTGGCATCCAGAATAATTAGAATGTGAGCATGTGGTAGGCCTCGCTTTTGAAATTCTATCACATGAACCATAGCACAAACCTTGCCAAATAATCCAGAATTAATATCTTTCAAAAGGGCTTCAAGTTTAATCCTGAATACACGTGCCACTAAATCCGGGCGATGTTCAGCACGCTGCCATGGCTGTAAATTGGTTACAATTTCACTCCATTTTGGATTGCAGGTCATCGTTATAAAAAGATCTGGTCTTCCAAATTTAGTTACAATCGCCATGGCATCTTGATACCTCTGCTGCATGTTTCGGGGACTTCCCTCAAAGGAAGATGGTAAAATTACGGTTTTGCCAATGGGGATTCCTTTTTCTACGGATTTTCTCAGCAAATGTTCTTGAAGGAGACAATAATCTTCCACCTTCAAATCTTTCTGGTGTTGTCGTATAAAATTTAAACGATTGGCCTCGATCTTAACATAGGCATCCACCAAGTACTGCTGTGTCAGTTTTCCTCCATTAAGGACAGGATTGAATTCTGCCCGTACTGACAGCAAATAACAGTAATACTGCAGCTGTGTCACCCTGCGAGGATTTTGGCCTTGGTGTATGAGTGATTCATGCCACCCTTGCTCTCCATGAGGGAAAAACAATGGATACAGTAATGCATCCAAATTACTGTGTAAAATACTTATTTGCTGTGTTTTGGGGGCCAACGGATTATTTGTGTCTGGTTTTAGATGTATTAAAATGTCTCTATTAAATGGTGGCTCTCCATCAGCATTTTCAAAGATGACTGCAACTTCATGGACAGTAGGGTTGTTATACCGTCTTGGGTCTTGCTCTCTGTCTTGTTTAATTGCCATGATGATATTAGGCATTTTTGTGCCATGTTCAAATGCTTTCTGTTCTTCCTCTTCCTCCACTTGCCGTAACATTTTGTAGGCTGAAACAAAGGGATTGATACCTTCCAATTGCTCAGCAATAATTCTCATCAAGGCTGGATTACACTTGAGATTTTCTGGAGACTGTAGGCGTTGTTCAGTAGCAGTAGCACTATCCAAAATATAGAGCTGTGCATATGCTGGAACTTGACCTTACAGCGGGGTGGAGAGTTCCAGTTCTATGGTAAATTTGGCCGTGAATCCGGAAACAATAAGGACCGTGTCCAGGTGGTTGCGAAACACTTGCACCCATCGAAGCAAATGCAAAGGAACTATTAATGCTCCTGATATTCTCCATGAGATTTTTACTATATGGGCTGTCTCCTTTTAGTAAAGTAGTGAAGAGCTCAGGGTACTGAGGTAATGGTACCTTAACTTTACCCTTGTGACAACAAAGGGAGAACTGTCCATCAGATGGCCTTTCAGCCTCAAAATGTTGTGCTTCACAATGTTCACATAACACATTCATGGGCCCACAGGTATGTTCTAAAATACTGCTATCATCATCAGTAAAGCCAATAGGGATTAATGACGTTGGTGAAGTGAGCAACCGATGACGTTTTTTGTAGATGCCTAAAAAAATAAGGCGTAGCTGTGTAGAAGTTTCAACACATTCAAGAAAAGAAGTAGTGACTGAAGACTTATTCCTGAGGTTTTTTTTTTGGCGTAATTGACGCTGTGAGGCAGCCAAATGGGCCAAACGGCGTTGTTTTGAGGTAGGTGACATAATTTGTAAACGCTTGACTTTAGCCAATTTGTGTCTTGTGATGGCAGAAGCAGTCTTGTCTGTTCTTGTTTTAGAAGAACCTTTGCACTTCACTTTACCCGTGCCAGATGTTGTAGGCAGTTGAGTTTCCAAAAGTGTTGGAGACACAGATATAGACGCCATATCAGAGGTAGATGGTTTTCCTTGCACCTTCACCTTTTTTTTTTTGCGGCCAGATGTTGTAGGCAGTTGAGTTTCCAAAGGTGTTGGAGACACAGATATAGACGCCATATCAGAGGTAGATGCTTCTCCTTGCACCTTCACCTGTTGTTTTTTGCGTCTTTTTCGTTCCACCTCAGCTTTTTTGGCCAACCGACTGCTTCTTTTTTCAGCAGACTCCTTTGCAATTCTTTTATTCATATCCTCCTTGAGCTTAACCAAACGGAGACATCTTTTTTCCGGATCTTCCTGCTCACGCTTCTTGCGCTGGCGTGCAGCATTCTTAGCTCTAACAGAGCTTTTTGGTTTGTCAGAGCTCATATTGAGCACACTACAGCAAAATGTATGCAATAATAGCTACAGTATATTATTTAAGGAAGCAATCAATATACATTCTGCATAGCAATATAGTCAAAGTAGTAATATTTATATTGATAATTGTTATTATATCCAATATATTTTTATATATAAATTATATCATAAAAATATATCCAAAAAAATAACATCAGCATTTTTCGTAATTTGCAGGAGATGCAGTAAAAGAACCACATCTGCCGCGTTAGCCACATTACCGTTACACTTATGGTGCGCTTGCGTTTTTTGCCATGCAAAGTATAGACTTACTTGCAGCAGGTGCAGCAATTGCAATTTTGCACTTGCAGCAGGTGCGGCTGTGAAAAAAAACTCAGCTGACCGGGTTTTTTTTTTTGCGGCCACACCTACCATAAGTTCAAAACTGCATTTGGCGCAACTGCACCTATACTTTGCATGGCACAAACCGCCACCGCGCCGCAAGTTGTGCAAGTTCCACAAATTACTGCAAATTCAAAGGAAAAATACATTTGAATGGCGCATTTATGCCACATGTGAGCCATTATGCGGAACGTGCAGAAGCGATTATTTTTCCCACAAATTCCTGATAAAAAGGTATTGTGAAAGGTCTCAAAGGCAAGAATAAAATTATAATCAAAATAAGTCACCAAAGAAGTTAATGAAGTAAGGAACATTATTTACATATAGATGACTAATGTTTTTTACAAAGCTTATATACATTAAATATTGAGGCACTGGCATAATTTCAGACCAAAATTTAATATAAGGCTGAAAAAGATTTATATAATTGTGTATCATATAGATCAATAATCTATTTAATATCAATATATACAATATATTTTATAAATAATATCCTAAAAATATATCCAAAAAATATATTATATATATTATTAACTTTAAAAAATTATGTATATTATATATTACAATTTATTATAATGTATAGATATATATATATCACATATCTATATATATTAGATATATATAAATAGATATATATATATACATATACATATATAGATTAATATACAATATATATATATATATATATATAATATATATATATATATATATATTTTATCTTAATCTATATATGTATATCTATATATATATATATATATAATTTATATATATAATATATATAGATATGTAATATATATATATATATATATATACATTATAATAAATTGTAATATATAATATACATAATTTATTGAAGTTAATAA